>JAQGBY010001729.1:0-27285 GCA_034698785.1 Mycogona germanica | reverse complement strand
GGTGGACTTTGGGTCCGAGGAGGATGTTCCAGGTATTTTAGACCGTACACAATGTGTATCTGGTGTCGTAAAATAGCGTAAAAAATGTCACACAATCAATGAGGGAAAAAGTTTTCCAAAAGAACTGGCAAATCTGTCACCAGACGAGATTTCTGATCGAATAATAACGCGCTCGGCCGACCGAATCCCACACGATGTGATTCGCATTCTCAAACAGCTGACCTGTCAAAGTGTGTAGTTAATAGACTGGACTTTATAGTCTATATGTACGGATGCCGAACTCGCTTGAAAGTAGTCGTCGCTATACATATGTTCGAGAGAGAGTTTGAGTCGCCTTTTGCCATTTTCCGGCCACTTTTTCGTTGGTCTCTCTCCCGTCTTTTGTGACAAGGGGTCTCTCTCTCCTACGTGGACGGGGGAAACAACTTCGGCTATACTTTGCTTTTAAGGTCTCGCTGTGGTGTGTGTGTGTGTGGATATACACGATGGACTAGGAATTGTTATATCGAGTGACCTATAACGTCCGTCTGTGGTCAAACGGTGGCGCAAATCCCTCGGACTTTTTCAATTTGCAAAGGGGGTTAAGTCTCATACGGGTTTCTTTGGTTCGCCAAACCTATGTGTCGCGATTTTTCTTTTCGATTTAAGAAAGAGATCCTAGTCAGGCACGACTTCGGAATCATAATACAGAGAAGAAGAAAAAAAATGTACCAATTGGACATTCACATTGCATTCTGTTGGGCAAGTCTATTGAAATGAGTGTTGGAATTTCCTGTAAGTGTACAAAAAAAGATTTTTACAGAATTCATGTGAAAAACAAATGCTTTATTCTCACGATTTTCAATTTCAAAATAAATATGGTGATCGATTCCTATTTTTATTTAATAAATATCTAATACTGTAACACAAAGTATCTGCTCCCTTGGATAGCTCACCCACGACGTAACACAGCGCCATGAAATTTACACTGGATGTAGTTTCGAGAATTCTGCGCTGAATGCAACTTATTTCAAGTGTTTATGCGGTTGCCTTCATGAGTTATGGATTTTATAAACAAATCACATAGTGAATGGACGAGTGCGCGAGCACAAATTACTTTTCAGACAAGTGTCGCCATCTACCGACATTTAGGTATAACTGAGGGGCGGGCGATTTGAGTTGCAGTTTGGCCTAGTTATTTTTATTTTAAACTTTTGATTCAAATCTTCGCTATCATGTCGAAATTGCAGTGAGGAAAACCAACAATAATATTAATACTACTTTCTGCAAATTCCCAATTTTTATTCGAACATGAATGAGTGCAATTTTTGGAATCCTTTAAGAAATTGTCGTCTTAATTAACCGAATCCCCCCAACAACCGTACCAAAATGTTTGAAACCAGCAACGTTCGCAACCTTCAACCATCTTCATCCCCCGGCCCTCCCCCCAACACCACCTCTTAAATGTTATTCATAACGTGCGGCACGTGAATTGATTTGCATATTTGCCGAGAGCATGTTTTCCTTGATGATGGTTCTTAATATATTCGCGTTGGCAAAACCCACCTCTCGCCTAGATCACCTAGGCGTGCACAGTCGTCCACCTTACATATATATACATGTACATATATAAGACGCCAATATAATCCTCGTTCGCATATTAGGTTTTTTTTGTGTGTACGCAACGACTAATGCAGATTATGTGAAGAGCTTTTTCACTCTGACGTCGTCTCTGTCGCTCGTCGGGTTTTGATTGGGACGGGGTGGGTGGGGGGTGGAAAGGGGGAGGGGGAGGACGGCCTTGATGCGTAAGCGGATCTATACCTGCGGTATTTGCCGTTATCATTAAACACCTCAGAGCTATAACTTGGGGGTGGAGGGACGGATGGGTGCACGTAAATTGGGAGCGTACGTCATTTAAGATTAGATCGAAAACATGTCGGACGGGAGACAACGACTTTTAACGACACTCGATCTCAACTCACAGTTTATCTTAAACGGGCGAACTTGGTTGTGTTTCCAGGTATGAAGATTAATCGTCAAATCTTTTTCTTCTGATCGGTTAGAGACAACAAAGCATTGTCATTGCCAAGCATGTAAACTGCAAATGTTATTCTTAGCATTGCATTTTTGGTCTCCTTCCTTTGGAAGACGTCTTAAAATAATATTACTCCCTTTGATAGTTTCAAAGTGTTATTTAATTCATGGAACGAAATCAAATTCTTTGTGTTACGAAACAAAAATCAAATTCTTCAAGCATTCGTTTGCTCCATCGATAATGTCAATTTGTTTGTTGAAAATCAAACTCTAAACACATGTCTATTCCATTCTAAAAACGTGGCGTTACTTTTTGCTGTTAAGAGGTCCCTCATTTTACGTTTTGCTCCATCGAAATGTGACTATCAATTTGTTTTTATCAAACACATTTCTCCAGCTTGACCATTATTTTTTCCTCTTTAGATCCAAACAAAATGAGATTTCCAATGAGTGAAACTTGAAAATGGGGCTGAATCTTTTTCCAGAACTGCTTATATTTTTTTAGCGAATTAAGAGATCGAAGTCATTGAAAATTGCTCATTCCATCGAATCAAATCGTCCATCAATTCTCCAATCTTGTTCATTTTAACATAAGCTTGTCACGTCAAAGCGCGAATTTCGCAAACTTAAAAAAATAAACAAAACTAAACAAAATATTTTTCGGGGAAAGTTTGGCCAGCTCATTTTTTTTATATCAACACGCAGACGTAAGAAAAACATTTTGGTTGTTTTTAGAAAGGAAGCGATAGCCGCAATATAATTCGTGGGAAATTCTCACCTGACGAAACAATGGAAACTTGTCGACGATTACATGCTTTTTTAGGCAAATGTCCGTATTTTTCTCATTTGTACGAATAACACATACTATGGAGGTTATGAATTTTCGCGATAAGTACATTCATTGAGTCTGTTTATTATTAGCAGTCCAAACTTGCTAATCCTAAACTTTATGATGGGTCCTGTCGTTGTCCTTAAATATACAATATAACTCCTACTTACAATTCTTATCCCAATCGAAAGTGCTTGCCGTTCTTATAATCTGATCATTCGATATTTGGATTATTTCGCTCTTTCGGTTCCCCAGTAAGTCATGTGGTTAGAAGTTTGGAACAAAGCCTATGTGTGTAGGGTATGTTGGTGGTTCTGTTTTTTTTCCGTACACCTTGTTGTCCCTCCGTTCACCATACGCTTTCATTTTATTTATGGTGTTTCTAATCCTTCAACATTTTTTGCTGATTCTTTTCTTCTTCTTTATTGGCACCTGTAGGGATCTTCTCACGCGATAACTATACAAGTATAAACTTAGCTAAAACACCTTTCTATTCGCCCTGCGGACGTGAGTGGCACGATTACCAGCTGTTGGGCTAAAGGTGGCCGCCAGAGGGCACTATAATTTATTTTCGCACTTTTAATGCGAGGTTTTCTAAGTTTTTTGTGTGTCTGCCATTACTTAATTTGCACGGAAGTGAGAGAGAGAGAGAGCTGGTTTCGCAATCATTTACAGGTTTTCATCGATTCTCAAGTTTGATCGATTATTATTTTGAATAAAAAATCAGTAAATGTGGGATTGAAAAAATGCGGCAGTTGCCGAATTGCATTACAATTATTTAAAAACAGAATAACTTTATAGCGAATACGTTTGAACGAATAACTCGTAATCGTAACTCTGTGATATTTCTGTTTATTTATCATGAACGCAACAAACTTTGCAGCACTACATCCAGTGTAAATTTGATAGCGCTGCATTTCGTCGTTCGTGAGCTATGGGCTATCGAAGGACAGACGGGGAACACCATAATAATTATCTTTTAAAAATTGTTTATTAAAAAACTACATGACGGAAAGCGGATTCTGATATTTTGAATTTATTATTATTTTGAATATCGGCAGTTGCCGAATTGCATTACAATTATTTAAAAACAGAATAACTTTATAGCGAATACGTTGGAACGAATAACTCGCAATCGTAACTCTGTGATATTTCTGTTTATTTATCATGAACGCAACAAACTTTGCAGCACTACATCCAGTGTAAATTTGATAGCGCTGCATTTCGTCGTTCGTGAGCTATGGGCTATCGAAGGACAGACGGGGAACACCATAATAATTATCTTTTAAAAATTGTTTATTAAAAAACTACATGACGGAAAGCGGATTCTGACGACAAAAGACTTGTTTGGAACTAACTTTAATATTGTTATCATTCCACTTAAGTACATATGTACAGGTACGACAACTATTCGAAGAAGAAAATGTACGAGAAACCTCGTACGAGTAAAGAACGAATATATATAAGAATAATCATATGCATGCTGTGTGCTTGATAAACAATGACGCCAGCATTTCAGTTATGAAGTTGAATAATCTGTTGGATAATGTGTTTGGGCTCTGGAATTTTGAATGGCTAGAAGAAGAAGGCTCGACGTAATTTTCAGGATGCGCTCAGCGGGTGATTCGCTCAACGTGCAAACGTGTCTCGGCTGAGGACATTAAGTTCACGGCGCGCTGCTTCACGGCTAATGCCAACTACAGTGTATATACAATAGCATTTGCATAAATCGTTGTCCAATTTTTGTATTGTTCCTTATGGGGCTGGCGCGTAGAAACATTCAGACCGCACGAAGGTACTAAAATGAGAGCCGTGGACTCGATGGCTACTGGTTCCAGCTGTAATTGCGTTGTGTGTGCATACAAACTTATATTTCTTTTAAACTCGTTGCGACCATAAGCAGCTTTGCCTATTAAACTTATTCATGGCTAATGGTGTTTTTTTTCTTCTTTCTAAGTCGTGCGACTTGGTTACGGTGCGAATACCGTGTGAAAGAACTGTTCTGTAATTGTTGATTTTGTCTATGGGGTTTGTGAACTTGAATGAAAATGACTGCCTTCACAACGCCATCTAGAGAGCAAACTAATGAAACCTTCGTTTCCGGTGGGATCGCCTCAAAGCTTAATTTATTTGACAGACGGACTTTGTGTCCTAGTGTCCTTTAGCTATAGGGTGTCCGCCCTTTCTCGAAACGAAACGTTATCTTAGTTTCTGGGAAGATCTTTTGTGGTGGTCCGTGTGGATATCCGTTTGATGATGATTTTATGGACATCTTGAGATACTCGAGTGTTTACAGCCGATATTTTTTGTTGTTTATATGATGTAAGTTGCATACATATCTTTCTTTGTTCTTTTGTTACCGTGATATATTTTTTCTTCCTCTCAGCGCTCTATGGAACTTCACATATACGATTTATTATTAATATTTATGTGACAGTGCTGCCAAATTTTGCTATTATAACCGGTGAGATTTCAAATATCGCCAGTGGGCCAAGATTGCTCGTATCCCTCGTGAGGCCATGAGTTTCTCTGCTTATTTAATATAAATTAATATTCATTATTATTGGTATGCAATTTTTGTTTAAACAATTGCGTGTTGATTTTATGAAACGGAAGTTTCATCAATTATTGAGTGAGGGAGGATAACTGATTACCGGTAGTTAGATTTACGCGAATCGCAATTATAGAAATTCACATGTTTCAAAACAAGTGATTTTTCTGAAAAGAAAAATACTATGACTATAACTGTCAATAACAGATTTAAGGATGTCAAGCTGATCCCCCCGGGAGTCGGCGAAATTCTAGAAACTGAGGGGTTAAAAAATGAAATTGGGGATCAGTTTGATTGCGCATTTGAGTAAACCCGTGTCTCGGCAAAGGCGAATCTCCCATATCTGACGCTTATCGTCATTGACTTTTCCTGTGCGTGACAGCGACCCCCCTCTATACATTTTCCATCTCGTCTGGAGGCAGGACTTAGTCCTCAATTTTGTGCTGGGGTTTATCTACGCTCCGATCCTGCTCGGCGGCATTAGGTCCACGACTCGGGGTTCGCGCACAACAATGGACTAAATAATTAAGCCTCGCGTCGCGGGAACAATTGAAATTCGTGACCACCAGTGAGATTACGGGAACCCCCAGCTCCGGCCGTGCGGCCATTTGTCACTAACACTACCCCGTCTATTCGTTGCGGTGCCGCTCTACATACGAAAACTCTCGCTGCTCGATTATAAATAGGCAATTTCATATTATGTGTATAGTTGTGTAGGTGGGACTATAGGAGGCCTCCAGATGTTTAGGTCTTTGCCATCTTTCGAACAAAGTTGTCCCATAAACATGTCGTTCGATGACGCTTGGCTACATGAGTCGAGTCAATGAAATTTTGGTTCCAGGACAGGAATGGACGAATGATAAACTGAGTGACTGACTTTAAAAAAATACATGATTTCTTAATTACATAATTATTACAAAGAAATTGTGTTTCGTAGATGCAGAGTTTCGAACGCCGGCCACCGGATCTCACACTATTTTTATCACTTAGTTTTTAAAAACTATATTTGAATTATTTTAACCACGATCAGCAACGACTTCAGACGAGAAAGTCTTAAAGAAATTACGTCTCGCGCTGATTAAACCTTTAGGGCATAATATTTTTGCGTTTTGTGTAATTTCATTGTCAGTTTTCTAAAAGTCAGTTCCATCAATAATAAAATGAATATTTCATGCATAAATTATTACAGGTATTTAAAAGAAAAACAGTTAAAATCTTTTTCTAATTAAAAATCTCTTCATCCTCGCAGTTTCGAAATGGTGTTTTTGCGTTTTCGATTTTCAAATTACTAAACTCAACATTAAATAATTCATAATTTCCCAGAACTTTAAGATCTCTATAAACGTAGTTCTTCAAATGATATTTGGAATTTTCATTGTAAAGTGGTCAAATGTATATGTTTAAAATGAAGCTGGGAGAGGTTTGCGAACTCCATCCAAAATTACTGGCGACTTTAGTTCTTTTGAACCAGAGAACAGCGATGGTTTAACCACAACTTTTTTTTGTAGATTTACCAGAGTATACATCATTGTTTACCAGTGTATATTTGAAATACAGAAATTTACTTTTCGTGTCACTTACCTGAAATATTAAGTTAATTTACTGCATTGTAGCGTCTAAGCAGGGATCTGAGGAGGTTATAGCACCGAAAAATCCGGTCCGATTGCTCTGTGGACCACTGGCAAATACTGTTAAGGGGTTGTGGTTTCGAGGTGTGGTGAGATTGGGGGTTGGCCCTATCAGAACTATGACGTGGCGTTCATGAAAACGGGAGGGATGTAAGCCCACCCAATTCAAACGTGCTCTATGGTGTTTGGCCGCCTGCTATTCGTTATTTGGCCAAGTTGCTTTTAATGCGTCCGGGGGCCGGCGATTTATGATCGGTTGGCACGCGATCTTTTATTTGGTGCCCATTTGGACATTTGTCTTGTCTTTCCATCCCTTTTCCCCTCATTGCTTTTTGCATGCTCGCTCGGCCAGTTGGGACCCCATGCCGAGACGACCGTCATTTTTCTCCAGCAATTTGTTAAAAGTTTCGATATTAATGGACTCGCAAATAATGTGTCGGCTCTCGCTCCGACATTCCCACATTTGTTAGCGACCAAATTAATGACGCGGGCGTGATGTCAGAAATAAAAATTCCAATATCTGTCTCATTTCTACTATTGATGCTCTAGAGAAACCTCATTCATCGCACGCCATTAGTTAATTTTTCATTATGTATTCGGAGAAAATCAACGGGAATTATAATGGTTCACTGTTTTTCTTTTATCGCCTTTCAATACTGTAGAATGCGGACTTACGTCTGTCACAATTAGGAGTGGTCACTGGTTCGATTCCCGGTCGAGACCTCTGTAGAATTTATTTGAGCGCGAAAAACTCTTCCTTCCTTGCTAACGCGAGTATCGTCGTGCAGATGCTGACGTTACTGACGACAGGTGAGAGGTCACCGACGTCACACATACGTAAGCGAGGAAAAGAGGTCTCGAACCGATGATGTAGAGGGGAATCGTATGAGAGGAATTCACTACAGCAGCGCCACCTATGTCCGTTCGTTCGTGCGACATTTCTTCAGTCCACTTGTGACCAACATGGGTCCTCACAATCGAGTAGAATTCGTAGAATGTGTTGGTTCCAACGACGGGTCTATGGAGGATATTTGGGTTCTGTGGATTTCGTCTATGCCTTGGGTCGACCTTTGCTGTTTGAACGTGCTCCTCCTCGGAGCGCGTAATCGCCTTCTTTATCTATAATTATGTTTACGACCATTTTTTATTGGTTTGCAATTATTACACGTTGCGCGCCTTCCTACAGTCCTCGGCGACTAGTCAGGCTGGCGCTTCTAAAAGGACGGCATTTTCTGGTTTTTGATACTGCACCCAACCTATTAAGGTAGACAGGATCAAAAATAAATTTCATGATGGGTAGGTCTTCGATCTTCGGACGCCAGAAATACGACACATCTTTATTCTAATGGGTTCTTGAGGATTAAATACATCCACTGTATAGGCACAGTAGATTCGATCTAGGAGCTTCGCTGTTGATATTAAAAAAATTATATTACTGCTGACAGTAATTGTAATATTTGATACATAATTAAAGATATAGCTGTGGAAAAACAAATAGCTGCTTCCTAATATCACATAATTACATGTACGAATTTGATCTTGACACTGTAAATTTAAATAATTGCCTGCATGTTTCACGTTGGTAATTTCCTATAATTCAATGTAATTGTCGATTGTTTTGGCTAATAGCGTGATCCTCCCTATTGAACTGAACCGCCAAAGTCATCTAAACGTCTGATACAGATACGCATGTCCCGTCCTTCACGCCCAATTTAACGGCAATGATTGACCGGCTACAATTTCGATCATGGTGGTCATCGGTCAAGACAATGATCAAAGCAAACACTGACCGGACACCGGCTGCCTCCAGAGGGCACCGACTGAGGTTTTCTTTCAATGATTTTGGTCTGCGCACTTTTCGATTGATAGCCAAAGAGCTGAAAGTGTAGAGACTATGACCAATGAAATTATATACTGACTGTGGCTCGGCGGTCCCGGGCTCGATTCCCGGCGCGGGTTCTCGATTATTTCGGTTTTCCCGGTTAACCCTAACGTTTCATTCGGTTCTAATTTTGGTTACCGGCTAAGCCTAATGTTTCATGTACAGGTCTGACTGAATGTTATTATAACAAATTCGGAATAAAATGTCTTTGTGTTTTAAACAGATTAGATATTTAAATTGTAAAGCGTTTGAAAAAACTATAAAATAAATTAAAAACCAGTGTTATTAGGTCAAAACACTGGACGAGAGGGAACGGGTTTTTTAAATATTTGAAAATTAATTTACTGACATGACTTTCAAGCGAATCCGGGCATTTTCTTTAGTATACCTATAACGATTTTACATAGCAATTGTTTATTTTATACAGTTAAATTTTTGAAAAAAGATTAAATTGCATGAAGTGCAAAATAATTTATGAGGCAACAGTTCAATCTGCGCGAAGCGCTTTTTTTTAAACATTTCCCTAAAAGTAAATGATTTGTGTTTAAGTAAGAAAAAGCACAGTGTTTATTCTTTGCGCCGAAGGGTACGATTTTTGAAAAATTACTGGAAAACGATAAAGTGAAAAAGCCTTCCATGACCTAGCTGTTAGTTTGTTTGTTCGGTTTGCGCACTTGTTTCCGAAATCATGGAAGCAGCTTTTATAGGTTTAGAAATACTCTGTATTCATCATTTTTCGGGCCACCGCCGCTTGGTGGCGCCATCAGCAATCAGAGAGTCTGGTATGGCGGCCGCCACATATCTTACGTACCCCCTGTACAGCTTATATTGTTCGATGAATTATGTCAACATAAATCTGATAATGGTTATTAAATAATCACGTTCGCCAATTTAGTCGGTTGCAACGCGAGAGTGCTGCGAGTCTCGCTGGCAACGCAACCTAATGTCGGCCATTGTTTCTCGTTAGAGAGAGGATCATTGAGGTAACCTCGCGGCCCCCGACGATTGGGCGGACTCACTTACGGGGTCGTGCGGCATCAATCGTTTACGGAAGGGCCCGCCCTCTTCAACGATAACGTGGCCTCGTGTCCCAGTGAGACCCCAAAGCCAAATCGACCACCATCATTGTCAGTGGACTACCAGCGTTTCTGTTCGTCAGACGAGCTGGTGGTAATCACGCCTAGCCTAGGTTTTGGACCCAGGCGGGAATCTCTAACGTGTACTTCATATCTTGGGACCTACCTACAATTTTTCGTTGAATTTTTAAATCTCCTTGTAATAAATGTCATGTAATTTCATTGAATTTGATTGGACAGTTCGTAACTGGTTTAGGGGTTTAGCAATCAGATATATTGTGTTCCGCATTTCAAGAGGGTGTTGTAGGTAAAGGTCGTCATCAGATTGAGTTCGCAGTTCGAGTCCCGTCTCGGATGGCCAACTGGAAACGAAAGTTGATAATAAAAAAATGAGCGTCCGTTGACCTCTGTTCCCCCAATTTACCCCCGAGCGCCAAAATATATAAAAGACGGTCTTCGCCAATACACGGAACAAGTGAACGAGAGAGAGAGAGAGAGAGTGTCAAACTAATTTCAACCGTAAAAAACCGAATCGACGAGCTTAGCTTTAATATTTTATAGTCTCGCAATTTGTTACGCTTACCACTATAAATTATATTACCGTACTAGCTGCCACCTTAATTGCAAATATGATCTTCACGTATGGTTTGGGTTTAGCGCAGGGTGTACATTTTGAACATGCGAGGGTTAGGTTTAAGGCAACCCTGACCAAAGGCATATTCAGTTTTTAACTTTCACTGGTCCAGAATGTATGTCCCAGGGCGTACCTCAATACGATTTCGTTCACTTTGTTTCCCAGCCAGCGCCGTGAATTAACTTGCCACGCGGTGGTGCCCTCTGGTGGTGGAGGTGGTAGCAGCCACTTTGCATTTCGCACTCGTGTTAATCTTAGGTATAGGGAAAGCGAATTTTTTCGTTTCCTGCCCGGCCGTTTGGCGTGCTGCCCGTCTGTCCATATCGGCGGCTGCGCCCAACGTGTCGTGCCTGGGAGGCGTATTTCTCGCGTTAAGTGACGCGCGAGTGACGGGCCGGATAAGTGGGCGGGGCTACCCACAATTCAACGCGCCCTCCACCCCTGGTCGCCACCGCCGATCGGCCATTTTAGTGAACACCTTGTTAGCAGCGCAAGTTATTGTTCACATAATCGCGCCAGCCCGGGTGGATCCGAACCGCGGGATTCCGTACGCCAGGTGCTCGCGCAACCAATGTTGATAGTGGAACCACTTCGACAAAGATCTCGGGGTTTACGCAAATCCCGGAATTAAAAAATACATATATCATAATTATAGTTAGTTATAATATATTATGTGCCTCTCACATAGTGCCTAAGCACTGAGAGGGGTACAGAATCTTCCTGTTGTGACGTCACTTCAGTGAATTAAAAAAAAATCCTGAATGACACCTCTTTCTAATTTTTTCCCTTAAAACTTTCTGTTTGGTTGTTTTTCTGACTTTAATTTGAGCTGTAGATAGTTCCGCAAATTTGTAGTCGAGCGCAATTTACTTGAAATCTCAATTTTGTGTATTACTCGAGATATGAGCCGTTAAAGTTCTAGGCATTGTCATTAGAAAGGAAAATTCCAAGATGGCGTCGCCACTTGATCAAAACGGCGCTGTAGCTCTCAGCCTCTCATGTGCTACCAGTGATGCCAGCGACATGTGGCCAACTCCAGTGTTCTAACGTATTTTATGATTCACACGCAAACAGTTAAAGAAATATTAGAAAATAATTTCGCTGCCATGACAGGGGACAGCTGAGAGAAGCGAACTATTTCTCTAGTTAATAAATAAATAAAAACTATAGGCATATTGGTATTGTGTATTGAAAATAAAATGGGCTTTGATCACTAGGTGGCGCGCACTTGGTCATGTAGTAAATGGTGACAGGTTGTGATAGTAGTCACTGGTGGCGCTGTGTCCGGAAAATTTGCATTTTCTCAGCTAAGAACGTTGGCAGCATTGTGGTCGAAACACTTGCAGTATCGATATTTCTCGATGATCGATATATTAAATCAGCGACTAACTTTTCGGAACCAACCAGAAGTGAACACAGAACACAACCAGAAGTACGACTAAAATGTTAGTCAATTTTGAAAATTTTATTTCAACGTTTTCGAAACAGTTTAAATTTGAGAACTTTCATGACTGTTAAGGTCAGCGCTGTTCCTTACAACCTGACGAATAATGTGCTCCATCAAACATCCAGAGTGGTTCCACTGGAATGAACCCTTCGCATTTGCCACACGTATCCACACTAAAGCACATAAGACGTGGCGACACCTCAGACGCTGGGTGAGAGTTTTATTTTTATATTTTGTTGCTCGTTCGCGATTTTCTTATTGTTTCGTAACCGAAAAGAATATTGCTTCCCGAGTCGAATGTCTTGAATCTTAAGTATATCCATCCCCACCCCAGCACCAGCTCGGTTGCTCATTCCGAGAGACGGCAGACTTGTGACCCCGTTGACCTCTTCCTCTTCTCGCTCTCCGTACGTGAATTGTTGCCGGTCTCGCTCTCACCTGCGCACGTACCGTTTGTGTAGCTGTCGATGAGCATGACCTATAGCTGACCTCGGCGCTCGTGATGAATGAGCCTAATCACATAAACAAGATGGCCGCTACCGCGGAAACAATATAGGATTAGTGGTGGCGATCTTGTCTAGATAGCTTGTCTCTTGTCGGCGATACGAGCCTCACTCTTACCAATATTTCGATTTATACTTTTTTGTAGGAAAGTTTCAAATGCTCCCAGTAATTAGTTTGAATACTTCTAAAAAAAATAACCAATTACCAATTTTTAAAGTCTACAGAAATTAAGTCAGATACAGATAATACAGAAACTACAGAAATGTATTAGTGAAAAGAATGGGGAGGGGGTTTGGAAATATACAGTGTCCCAAAAGTCTCCATACATAGGTATTGATTTCCCAATGTTCATAGCATTTCACATTCCACTTGGATTTGTAAGTACTCCTAGGTTTATTAATTGCAATTTGGGCGCCTGGGGCGAGAGGAGAAATCCTCCACTCCCCTCTGAACTTTGGGCGATTATATTTCCAAGGTATTGTATGGTTTTCCCTTTTTCAATAACAAAAATTATAACAATTATGAGATTTCTTTGTAAAATTATGAGGCGAGTGTTTGTTGATTCGCCGAAAGGGTATGATACAAAATTTTAAAAAAAATATATAACTGATTGAAAGCGAAATTGCGCAAAGCGCAATTTTTTTTATAACTTGCTTTAATTTTAAATTCTCGGTCAAACAAACAATAAAGCAAAATTTGAGAGCAGCTCAATTTTTTGAAAACCATGAAACCATGAAAACGAAATTCTTTTTTCTGATGAGCCAAAATTGTTCATAAAAATTCATTGAAAAGTAGAACGTAAAATCGCCCGCAGAGCAAAATTTTTAAACTAAACAATATTTATGGAAAATAAATTGTGAGTCAACCCCCTAGTCCCCCGGTATATACCCCGTAGGAACATTTCTCGCTCGAAAAATTCTGGAGGGCCTCGGGCCGGAGAGAGTTGATCCAGCACTCACGAGTCCAATTCGCTAACCACACCACACGACATCTAATCGTCATATTTATTACACTGTCGATTCTTAATCCTGTTTTTGTTTAGTTGGCATACAGCACACACACTCATACAGTGTTTACAATTACTATTCGATTCCTAATCTTGTGGTGGAGCTCCTGGATTTCTAGGAACATTTCAGTCGATGTGGGTTTGTCACGAATCATTCTTATTGCTCTGTGCGTTGTGCTAGGCAATACAATATCATTGCTCGTTCGTTCGTGTTCAGTGTGCCTAATTACGCCGGGCGCAAAATGCCTAAGTTACCCGTACAAAAAAGAAGGCGTAACGTATTGAGCGATAAAAAGAGACATAAATTAGGCATCCAACAGATTTTGATTAAAAATGCCAGGGAGACAAATTTATTTCGCACTCAACGACCGAGCATGGCAATATAGACTGGAATAAATTGGTCGCGTGTATTCGTGTGTGTGTTGTGTGCGCTGCTATTGTTCGAGCATCGATACTTAAAGGGGGCCGGCTCACTCCTTAAGGTGGTGTGTGGGGGCCCCGACATGGTAACCGCAAAGTTCCTACTGCCAAACTAAGCCAAAGGCTTCACCCTGTGCACAGGGATCATGAAACCGTGAAATAGTGATGCGTGATATTTTTAAAATATGAGTATCGATAGTTCACCAACAAACCTATTACAACTATCGCGCATCACTACATGGTAGCGTGAGTTTCTGTAGTCCTAAAGTTCAAAATCATCTTTGGTTTTGTGACATCGCTTCAGCCACGCTTCCTCCTTTTTTCCCACAACTGCAACCTCATTCAAACCTCCCGCATATCGGTCTCCCCTAACGGTCGGTAGATGGCGACACATGTCTGGCTCGCAATCGTCTCTCGCCGGCCTCCATATACTCTTGTGACATTTTTGTTTATTAAATTCATATCTCATGAACCCCACATCAAAAATACGTGAAATAATTTGCGTGCAACGTCTGAGATATTTGTTAAAGAGGTCCTGGTGCGTGTTCGCCCTAAAACCTCTGCGTTCGATGTCGAATTTACGGCAAATTTAATGACTCCGTTATGCCGTTGGTGAGCTGATAAACATCAACTTTTTTATTGAAATATTTATTATAAATATATTATTAATTAATAATTATTGAAATAGTATTAAGAGATGCTTGATTTCGAGTTTTATAATCCCCTCGGCCTATTTATTTGCGCATTTCGTCAACGCGCATTCTTACGATGTGAAGACGTCGAAAAAGATCTTTCGGCAAATTCTCCGAAATGGAAATGCGGACATGGCCCACATGCACATCGAGCAAGCGTGACAAATTTTTTTATCTTCCATTAAAAAAGTTTAAAAAAATATGTTCGTGGTCATTCACGTCGACGTGGCCCACGATGATCGAGCGGGTCGCATCAATACGGGGCATTAGATAAGAAGTCGGCAATAATTTATAGGCTCACCCGGCAGCGAATACGAGAGTGCTTGTTGCCACAAAATGCGTGTTGCCACAAAATATTTCTCTATCTCAAGGCGATGCACGCTTCCATCTGGGTGGTCCCCCTAATTAACGAACCCCCCTGGGCGCAAATTGCCTCCACAGGCCTGATTCGGACCACCTCATCGTAGGAGCCGGGGCGCGGTCTGTGGCCATCTTTTCCAACTTCGGACATTATCCAAAGTTTTCCTAACGTTTTCCTACCCATCAATCAGTTTAGCGCAGTCATGAATATTATAGGAGTGATTTTTGCGCGCTTATCAAATCGAAAAGCGAATCCAATTTTAATTGATGGCTCACCATCACCGGCCACTATTATCGATCGATTAGCGGCAATTAAAATTTCATTTCTGTACCTGGTGGAGGTCTTGATGGTTTCCTAAACGTCCGTTTTACGAAATGCAGCATTTGGGGGCGATGAAAAAAAATCTACTGATTAATTGCTGGAAATTATTCAGTAATGATGTTCGATGAGGAATTGCCTCTTGTCTTGTTTTTTCGGAGGCGACGCGTGTTGCGCCCCCTATACTTAAGGGAGGGCGGCCATTATCAAATTGGTACGAAATGTTAAAAAGTTTTCTCGCTCCAGGAGCGTACCGAACATCCGAGACATTCGTTATCAAGAAGTTTAGTTAAGTAACCGAGGTGCGCATGCGCTATGGATGGATGTGGATGGTTTCGTCGACAGTTCTTGATGGCGATTTCATGGTTCAGCCGATCGGGTTCCGACTGTCTGACGCAGGGTGGGTTGAGTGCTGTGGCTGGGAATTTGGGGATAATGAAAAATAGGTCTATTTGCGGGACAGCAAGAGAGAGAGCATGCTGATTCGAAAGTAATTGTTTCGAATTCCCTCGCGTGTTTACCTTGCTAATTTGCTTTCGCTGCTTCGGGAACACCGCACGCTGACACATAGGCCGCGAGAGATCGATGCATTTCGAGTGAGTTTCCGATGTATTAGATAAATGTTGGCAATTAAATGGATTAATGCGAGTTCCAACCACGACGGCGCTGACGATATAGGAAAGCAGCGGATGGTCATGGGTCAATCGAGGACAAATAGCGCTTGACAATGGGTATACCAGTACACGAACCTCTGCTGCCAACTTTGAAAATTATATTTTGAAAAATATTTATCGCTCTAACATCCGGCATCACATGACAAAGCGTGGTTGGAAATGCTAATGTGATATATTTAAAATAGGCAAAGGTCCGACCTTAGTCCTGGATCATAAAAAGAGAAAATTGTGATTTGTCATATTATTCTTAAACTATCATAGTTAGTCACAAAATATTCGTTAATGATCATTGTGAGAAGTTGCTTTTGTGACGTACTCCACATTACAGCTATATGAACCTTATCATTCATTCAAAAGTCATGACCTTGAAACTTGTGACACTTCTGACTGACAATTACCAACTTTGCTTTATTGAATTATTAGTTTTTTGTCAATGGTATTGTAAAAGATATTTGGTATGTTGTAATGTTTAGGAAAGGATGTTTGTAAACGAAATTGATAGTTGACTTAATGTTGTCACTATAATTCACATACGTAGTTTTTTTTATTTAAATACTAATAATTTGTGTCAGCGGCTGTGAAGCGCTAAAATTTTTCAACCCTCTTGAGCGTCTTGTTCCAAAAATTTTGACATACCATTTGTACTAATTTCGATTGTCCTTCACCATAGTCACAGGAAAATCAGGTTCTGTTTTCTCTCATAAAATGGCGATTTAAAATAATTGTTGATTCATTGATTGGATGGTTGAAAGTTATACTGCTGCGAATGACAAAAATGGATAGAGGGGGTGTGTGGGATGGATTTCATATTTCGGGAATGCCCGCTCGCCGACAAATCCCTCCGCGATATTATTGCGACTTTACGAATACATTGTTTGTGCGCCTGTGAGGCCTGGCTCCGTGATTTAGTGACTTGTTTATCCGTCCGGAATGCAGTTTTCTAAAAAAAAATGCTTTTATATCTCTGCAATGCGAGAGACGTTTTGGGTCGCGCCATTACGCCCGGGTCGGACGAATAATCGTCTCCACAATAGATGTACTCGTACTTGCGCTTGACTGGAGAGCTCCCGTTGAGATGACCACTGTCTCGGTGCATTTCTCGACCACTGGATGGCGCTAGCGATACTGCACTCTACCCACGGTGGTCCTTGGTTTGGCGCGAGCCTAGGTCTAAGTGGCAATTTTGGAAAGGATAACTAAATTTCTCAATGACGCCGAAATTGGTGTGGCCACAATCTACTGCTAGAAAAGGGCGTAAAAGACAGTCGGCGAACAGAAAAAACACAGATTTAAAATCTATTAGTTACAACTCACTATCGTTAACATTTCAACAGACTAGACACGGAAATTTTTTTAAAGTTTTTGTTCTGAACTTTTAAAAAGGTTCTTTGCACGAAATGTTCACGCATGGTTGTTTTTTACCCTTCTGATAGTTTATGATTCGATAGCTTACGAACGGCGTAACGCAGCGACATAGAATTTACTCTGGCTGTAGTGCCGCAAATTATACGATGAACGAAACAAATTTCACGTCTTTATGTTGTTGCGTTCGTCAGATATGATTAAATAGGTCTGCGGATGTCGGCGAGTAACGATTGTGTGCATACTGCCATGTGTCGCCATCTACCGACAGTTAGGAGGGGCTGAGAGGTGGGAGGTTTGAACAGTGTTGTAGTTTTGATGAAGGGAGGAAATATGGTAAATGACGTCACAAACGTAAAAGAGGATTGTGAACTTTTGGACTATCGAAAACCAAGCTTCCACATAGTGATGTGATTGCGAATAAAATAGCTTAAAGCTACTTTCCCGTTTTATAATCCATGGCGAAGCCGAGTACTTTGACCTAGACAATAATGATTTAGTTAAATAAAGTGCTAAAAATGAAAAAGGTAATTTTGCATCGTTTAGTTCGCTGTTTTTGA
This sequence comes from Mycogona germanica, assembly GCA_034698785.1. NCBI lineage: Eukaryota > Metazoa > Arthropoda > Diplopoda > Chordeumatida > Chordeumatidae > Mycogona > Mycogona germanica. The sequence goes on along the minus strand of JAQGBY010001729.1, from coordinate 9,325 downwards.
AAGTGCTTTTTTCATTCGAGCTTTCGCTAATACCATAAGTTGGCTTCCATATTGTGTCTACATTTGGTCTCGAAGTCCACCTGTCTCTTGACGACTCCATATAATTTTGTTACCCCCGAATTCCGTATGAGATTCCTGAGTCACCACCACCACAGTTTACATTGTCATTGTACTTTTTGTGTAACGGGCTCGCGGCCTGGCGGAAAAAAAATGATATGCCGCGTTGCCATTCATCAAGAGATTATTTGTCTGTTTACGCCGAGCAGCGGCTTGCCTCTGTACTTGTCTGCCGTTGTTGACTAGCTTATTCCTTTCGTTTTGTCCGACCGAAAAAAAGAAAAAAAATGTTACGTGTTTATTGCGGTGAAAAAAATTAATATTTTTCGTGGCGATGTTTCACCTAAGTTATTCCTCTTGAATTTGGTCTCCACCACCACCTCCTGACCAATTGCACCTCTTGACTGCTGTCCTCTCTCCTTCTCCCGTTCTTCAGCCATATTTCATATTAAGACCCTCATGAGGCTCTCGCACAAATCGAGTTATTTTAGACATGGTACTGTTGAAAAATGCCAATAAGGTCGAGAACAAGGATAAGACAGACCAATCAGTTCCCCAAATTCTCCAATTTCATGTTGTCTTTCGCAGTTCAGGAGCCTGAGACGCTAATTTTATATTAAAGAAATAAAGTTCGGTGAAATATATTCAGAATTTTTTTCGCATACGAAATATAATTATCGGTATTTTTAATCATGAACAGGAGCAGAATGGTGAAGGTGATGTGGTGAAGTGGGAAAAGGGATGATAGATCTGATGATAGGAAGAGCAAAGGTGCGGACGGTGTGGAGGGCGGATGTTGAAAGGAGGGAATGACGTCAAGCGGACGATTAATTCCACAGAAATTACTGTCGGAAAAGACGGTAAAAATACACCGATTAACTAATCGATTAAGAGATTAGCTAAAAGATATCGGAGCTCCTCAACTTTGAGATATCAGTTAGCATCCAATCGGTGAAATGTCACCTGTTGTACATATTTCGACGATGGGTCGTCAAATGTGGACACACACGTAGGATCTCGGGAGGATACGTTTCGTTGTTTGTGCATTCGACTTCATTCATCCCTCCCCCTTCCTTCATCTTCGTCTCCAGACACACACACACTATACATAGCGTGGTGTGATCGAGACAAGCGAAATTATGGCGCCTGCCCCACCACCGGTGATATATGCCATTTCCAGGGTGTTAAATCTGTCAGGTGAACGCCGCATCGGGCTAAGGCCGCGGCAAAGCCAACTAACGTCTTAATGTAATTTGACAGCTGTTATTCCGAATGTTGCTGCTGCTGCTGCTGGTACAGGTGCGTTGGTATACCTGTTGGAGTGGGACTTTTGTAGATCCGGCACGCAATTCGTTTTTCTATGTGTACCATGTCCTTTCCTCCGGCCAATTTGCGCAACATAAGTAATCGCATGTTAGCGTTATTGCCTTGACCTGCGCGTAATGAATTGGGATCAAGGAAGTTTATTTTCGTTTTTACCAGTCTTGTTAAAACACCTTGTAGAAGATTTTCAAAATTGCGAAGGGAATCCTTCAGGTTTCATTCAAAGAAAAGGAAAGCTTTAAAAAAATCTGAACAGTTCCACAAAAAAAGGAACGATTTGGTTCCATTCGAGGATTTCCATTCCATTTCGAGGAAAAGGAGTTCCTCCGTTCCTTCAAAAATGAATGCGTTCCTAGAGCAGTAAGCTGTAAGCAAATTTTCAGTTTGAGTAAAGTTTCAGTTGTGATTTGATGTCTTTCTGACATTTATCTTTATTTGCGGGCGATTTCAAGACACAACTGATCCTTCGCCCGCATGTTCAAACAGAAGCTGTTCAGGAGTCCGAGTTGACATTAAGGTCATACACGCTTTTAATCTCGTTGTTGCCCGTAGTCGACTACCCAAAGTTCTGGTTTCAGTCACTGTTCCCTAGACGGCGCCGCGATCCTGCAAAAGAACTAGTGACGCACGGGATGACGTCACGCACATTACTTTTCAATTATGACAACAGTCAGATGTGGGGAAAGTGGCTGTGCCATCATGTGCTTCATAAGTCAGGGAAAAAGTGGCACCGCTGCGCCAAATAGTATGTTTTGTGCGAGTTTAGTGAGTTAAGTAAGGTTAGGTTAAATTAGGTAAAGCAAGTAAAGTAAATACATTTGTTTGCGTAATTTTAGAGGAGAGTAAATACGCGTCTCTGCAAAGGTGTCTTCCCATATCTGACGATTATCGTAATTGACATTTCCTGCGAGTGACGCACCTTCAGTATTGTGGGGAGTTCAGTGTACGCCTCAAGACAAAATGCCATCAGAAATCGGGCCAAAATTTAAGACAACTTACCCACGCCTACCTTATTAGTAATTGCTTCTTGGCTTTTTATAATTCTGGACTTGTTAGACCCGTGGCCATGGTGGTGTACTCGTAGACTGATGGTTATGGCGTCGGATTAGAATGGAACCCCGTTGCCATATCGACCAGTGGCGACCTCTAGAATTATTTTCGCGTGCCACTGTCGCGAGTCTATGACTCGGGTCAAGCGAATTTCGCCCCTGACCATGCGCTGGCCACCAACCACCCATCCCCGCCCTCCCTTTCCCCCCATTGTGAATCCTCGGTTCGTCCAGTCTCTTTTTGCGACGTGATTTAAATGGTAGCCGGCACTTGTTTTTTCGGTGTACGTTGACGGTATATAAATAGCTGCTTTCTCGCAGAATCGATGTTGTTTTCATTTTCCACACGGCCAGCCCAAGCACGTACACATAGATCCTCACCTTGGTCCCTCACCCACAATACTGCCACCCTGAAATCCCCAAACCCTACCGCTCCTGCGAATGTGGTGTCTCGGTCATATTAGCGGGCAGGAGGACATCTTTTTTGGGGGACTAAGAAACGCCGCCCTGGACATCTTCAGGTTGGGAGGAGGGATTGAGGAGGATAAGCTCGCTGAGACGTGCGAGTCTTTCATAAATAATCACTGGGCTTTTATGAATCGCCAAATATGAACTCTGCTCATGTGTAAAGTTCTGGTGGTAAACAATGAATGATTTTCGAAATTTGTCTATGTACAGGTAAATGTTCATGTGAAATGTTTCATTAAAATCAAGGAAATCAAGCCATCTTAGCTATAATCCTGAACACTGAAGCAGAATGAGCCAAACTTTAAATTATAAAAATAAAAACGTTTCTGTGATTTCAGAGGAAAATTAAATACAATTTTAATACAAAAGTTCATTTAATACAATTTTTTTGAACTGTGATGCAAATGTGATGCGCGAAGCGCATAATTTTTAAAACCTCTTTAATTTTTTGTAAAATAAATTCTGTGTCTTTTTTTATCAGACACTTCATTAATTATTGGGAAACTATAGCAGATTGATGAGCTACAGATAAGATTGATTTTGAATCTTGATTTCTGTGTTAAGTTACATATTGAGTTTATATGATGCGCCAAAACTGTTCAGAAAATAAATTAAATACAAAAGAAAACGAAATTGTGCACAGCGCACAATCTAAAAAAACTTGCCTTCTAAACAAATCAATATTTGTGTCAAATAAATTGCGATTGTTAATTTATTCGGCAGAAATTTCATCAATTACTGAGACATGAAAACAGATAGATCAATTAAATTTGCGCGAAGCGCAATTAAATAAAACTATGTTCAAATCTAGTGATTTTATAATTTGAAAGAAGCTGCCCTGGGCCATCGCCCGCCGTTTGAGATGCCCGGCAATCTCGAATTTTCGGCTATGTAGGCTTCCAGGACGAAATAGGTGGGTCACCCGTGACCCATTTATTGTTTGACCCGTCATCCGGTTTTCACCCCCCTCTCCTCCATCAGCGGCCATCCTTCAGCCATCATGTCAGTGGTGTATACAGGTTAGCGTCGTCAACTACTGTCTTATAAAACATTATTTTATGGCCCTCGTTTTGTCGTGTAAACTTTTTTGCTTTTTATAACTCTGTTTGCCGCTAAATTTATTCATTTCGTAAATTTTTTTCTATCTCTTCCATCTTACAAATGTCTTAAAGCATTTCGCTTGTTGAATGTCACTTGCAATTGTTGTGTGATGCCAACCTAAGTGTTGCCTCCTGGGATCCCGTCCAAATATTATGTTCGAGTTGGTGAGCTAAGGAAACAAAGAATTGACTAACTCTGAGCTCAATTTTAATATGAAGTGTTTGGACACCATTTTTATTTCAGGATTCTGTTGATGAATCCGTATAGTGTATTTGGGCGCGATGACTCAATCAAGACATGTTTACTGCATTATAACAAATCTGATTTTCATTGTAAAGTTCTAGTTAAAAGTGGAGATGTTTGGGGATGTACGTCCTTGTATTTGAGCAACGGTAAAGATGGCTCAACGGGTCCATCAGGGTGGGGTGGGGTGGGGGTGGGGGGGATTGAATGGTGGTGGGGGTGCATTAGGGGGCAGCACCATCCCACAGCTATTAATTGAATAATGCCAAACGTGCCAAGTGGACCAGCCCCTTCGAAGCACGGTCAATTTCGTTCGCCCAACACCTGGCTCCGGTCGACCAGCGGTAAGGTGGTGGTGGTGGTGATATCCATACGAGATGGATGACGTTGGATGGCGTAAATGGGTGTGGCGCTCTCAACCAAGCCTGAGGGGGGCAATCACGTTGCACTACCTCAGCCGTCTGCTCTTCACAATTTCCGTAAAGTAATTTTTTACGATTTTGTGCGGCCCGCTGTTTGCATTTGGGCAACACCAAACCCCATTCACTTAATTTTCATTACAATATTTCAAGTACACACCAATTCACTTTTTGGCGGAGAAAACGCCACACTTAGTGGAGCCAGACAAAATGAAGATTTTCTGTACCATAAGGATGAAGATTAAGAGTGTAATTTTAAGAAAAAATTGTGCATAAAGTGTGCCTTGTCCCTGCCTACACTAATGCGACTATACTGAAGACTGGCGTGCCACCTGGTGTTCAGGATAGCACTACAAACTCTTAAGTTTAAGATATAATATTTTATCTAATAATTTATATTGTTTCTGAAGTTCTTTCGGGTGTACTGTAAGAGGATCAATTATTTAAGTACGCGTACGGACGTATTCTTAAAATGTTATACTATGTAGTGCAAGTATAGTACTCTGTGTATATAGTTCAACCGGCCCCGCATATTTCTTTCCGGGATGCGGCCCGCGCTTGTTGAAGGTTGATGAAGCCCACCTGGTTCAGTTCCTGTTGCCGGTGAAACGTTAAAAAATACCACGTAAAAATGGCGATCAAATGAAACGTATTATTTATTTCTGGTCCGCCGTCACACGCAGCTCTAAAGTCTACGTGTATCGAATCTGTGTTTTCCCTTCAAGATTAGGGGGTGTCGCGGGCATTTTTGTGCTGGACGCGGCAGACGTGATTCGAGGCTGTCCAACTGAGTCCGACCCCAGCGCACGCCCCAAAATTGCCACCTTGCCGTCACCCTAATGAACACCCTGGCGCGTTAAAATATTGACTCGCGCTAATGCCCCGGAACAGATTGCGCGCGATGCTGTGTGTTTTTTGGCAGAGTATCCACTCGCTAGCTGCCCGCCTCCAACTAACTCCCCCTTAGACCCCTGAAGCGCCGGCGAGAAAACTCTGTTCCCCTCGATAATTGTGGATGACCACTTTGAGTTTCACGCGTTCTTCCCACACCTGCCCCCAAATCGGTGCTCCAAACAAATCGTAAATTTCAGTTGCCATTTTAAAAAACTGAAGTTGTAGCAAGATTCTGTTTTCGTTCGAGGGACACACATTTGTAACGGTACCCATAAATTGAATGAACGAGAGCCCGCGCCGGGAATCGAACCCGGGACCGTATTTTAAAACATTTTCATTTATAAAATGGAAGTTGTGACTGGGACAGCGCCGGACGAGAAAAGACGAACAGGAGTTGGCGATAACTCTTCTTACAATAAATAATAGTAAATTATTATTTAAAAAATGAATTAGCTAAGCTAGAAAAACGTTAATTAAAAAGTTAATTCATTTTTAAAATATTATTTCTAATTTACTATTTCTTGTAAGAAAGTTATCACCAACTCTTATTTGTCTTTTCTCGTCCGGCGCTGTCCCGGCCACAAATTCCATTATATTTTACATAATCCAGTCGTCCTATTACTATTATTTCATTTTAATTTATGTTTGAATTCCGAAAAGTCTCTGCACTAACTCATATTTATTCACTTGGTACATTCGTTTCTGCTTTCAAAACATTAATTTTGTTTCTTAAATTCACTTTTTGATCTCGATGGACGAATTTCTCATGATTCAGTGGTGTACCCCCGCTCAGAAAATTCACTTAATTGTCGCTTAAGTATAGTTTCCACGCATTAATGTAAGTGCAGTTACCATTTCAATAGCGCTCCTTATAATGTCGGCTCTTTTCTTTGGAGAACGTACTCAATTTTTTGTCTTTAGTCTCCGTTCAGTGTCTTCCGACACGCTGTTTTTTGCTGTTCAGACGGCATTTACCTGAGTTTAAAATCTGTAGGGGCCACTACTAGCTCGTACAGTTCTTTTGCTTTTTAATGCCTAATTTAACAGAGTATTTAGTTATAAATTTACGCAATCTTTTTCTCTTCGAGTGAAGAGATTTTACTAGAGTGATGTCTTGCCGTGGTTTCATTTTTTGGAACGGGATTTAAAAGTTTACTCGTACTTCGAAGTTGAAGCACACTCCATCTTGATAGGTGCATCATTTATTTAAATTAACAATTGATTTTTAAATTCTAAAAACGCTATCCGATTATCTCGAAATTTTACAATAGAAAATCGGTAATCGTTTTTGCTGTAAAGAGTCTGCGAATTTTCGTTTTCATAATTAAGATTTCTATTTCAGTTTTTTATTTTCTGTATATGATAATTTAGGCTCTCTGCAGTCACTTTAGGTGTTTGGGAGAATAATTCATAATTTCAGCCAAAATGTCCACAACCCAATGAAACGTTGACAAATGAATGACAGCAAAGCGTTCGACCACAATTTAGGAACATTTTCGCAATAAAATGTCTAATTACAATGGTCATTGTCGTATAAATGTTAAGAAATTACTTTCTCTGTAATCGTTTTTGTTGTAAAATGGCTATAAATTTTTTTTTTAATTTTTTAATAATTCTATTTCACCTTTTTATTTTGTGAGAATAATTTTTCATATTTTCAAAAGTGTAGCTTTGATTTTTGCGACCTTGGTTTTTGGAAGAAATGACTAATTTCATCCAAAATGATCCCAATCCAATAAAATGCTGCCAAATGAATTCCAGCAAAGCGTTCGACCCAAATTTAAGAGAACATTAAAATCCGGCTCCCAAATCATAATGACATCGCAGTACAGCCGGGATATTTCAAATGCGAGCGCAATTTATATGAAATTACAAAGAGGACGACGTTTAAAAACTGAACTTTAATGCTCGGGCCTCCTCAGTTGGCCTCCCCATCCACGAGAGGTGGGGATGGAGGGAGACGAAACATGAAAAAAGGAGATCTAATTAGCATTTTCCTTTTCTTTTCTTGCATATGCTCTCGCGTAGCTCTCGATCGACGAGAGCCAAGAGGCAGAGAAAAAATGGCATTTTAAAACAATTTCACTTTGTGAACCGCCACATCTAAATAGTCACGATTATTTTTTCACTTACCCTCTCCTACTTCTGCTGCTCTTGTGAATACCAGAACTTGAGCCTTGAACACGCGAGTCTTTCCTCGACTTAGGTCGTCCTCTGCCTCATCCATTTTTAACTAGACGCAGAAAAAAATGCATAGTCGTGATCAGGAACTACAGGCAACAGCAGCGACACTAGTGCTATTTATAAACTACATTTATTTTAATCAATTTCTGTTTTTTTAAAAATTAATTTATATTTTGCTGAACGCTGGGGAACAGTCGTCTGAAAAGAACTGAACTAAGTTTTAAAATATTACGCGATTTCAAAAGAAAAACAAAATAATAAATCTTTTGAAAATTTAGCTAATAACTACGATTATTTTAAAATTTTGATTTCTGCAAAGTAAAGTTTACGAGATAAAAAAAATTCGCATTGTAAAGCGTTAATCCTCTAGTGCGGTGTTTCAAAAACAATTTTGATTTAATGGAGAGAAAACCTATCGTGTAAAAAATATTCCCACTAATGTGACCAAGTGCTAAATACAGGAAGCGAGCCATTTGTTAAAACATGATGCAACTATAAATAAACCGCGTTTTGTTCGCCGAATGTCTTGGCCAAGTTCCATCTTCATCATCACCGAGTGAAGATAATTTCAAAATTTCTTCTCCATCCTCCACCCCTCCCCAAGTGTCTTCATTATTATAATGCTTCACGATCCCAAACGACGATTTTCTTCCCCCACCCCCTCCATTAATTGCTTTGAGTGCAATCTGTGGAAGTGCAAGCACTTTGTTGGCAAAACTAGCCGCACGGGGGAGCTGTGGGTGGTTTTGAGGAACGGGGAGGGGTTGTCAAGGGACAAACCCAGGGTACGTGCAACCGACGTTCTTCCCATTATCCTCATTACTGGGGACCGGAATGTTAGGTTAGATCGTCACACGTTGTTTTCACCTTACGACGAATCGGGTATAATTTTTTTTTTTGCACCTACTGTGTCCAATAATATTTAGGGGGTTTGAGAATACAAGATATGTCGCACAATTTTTCTTATGGGCCCAAGACATAAGGTCCATAGACCCCATCCGGGGCTGCTTTTTTGGTACATATGGTAATTGTAAGAGGAACCTAAGCTAAATCTTATAGTGAATCTAAGGTTTTTCTCGAATTGAGAAACATGAGGTTTTACTTGTGTTATAATACGGTCTCTCTCTTGGGGGTTGCTTGCGGGTAAAATTTGTAATTGTAATTTCGTTGACATATCCAACTTGTGCTGACATCTGTCGCCGGCAAACAAAACCAAAGGCTTACGTCACATTTTCAAACGTGCCAAGATTTAATTTTTGCCCATAACTAATTCTTTTTTTATAAAATAGTTAGACCACTGTGACTTTCACAGCTTCAAATGATAATTTCAATCAGACGCAATTGTTTGACGAACGTCAAAAGAATTTAGTAAGTTGAAGACATTTTGCGAAGATGCAACAAATATTTCAGGTGTACATTCTGAATTTTGCAGAACTTATTAATCCGGTTTGTGCTGATTACGTTGATGGTTTGCCCCACGTTTTTTCATCTTTATTTTTTTCCTCGCCATTTTCCTTTTTCTGACGTGTACCCACCCGTGCGCGCAGGAAGTCGGAACCAGAGTCGCTCACAAAGGGTTAGTTTTTT
>JAQGBY010001728.1:0-27288 GCA_034698785.1 Mycogona germanica | reverse complement strand
AATCGGTCCAGTAGTTTTCGAGTCTATAAAGACACACATACATACTAACATACATTCATTTTTATATATATAGATTGCACCTCACCCAACATGTGTGAATTAATATTTTGTTTCGGTCGTACATGGTCCAAATATTGTCGAATGAATCACCGAGTCAAGTCTGTACCAGTCGTCATTCTGTTGTTTATGGGTAGGCCGATGCTCAAATTAGCGGTGCGTTACCTGTCTAAAAAAAGTGGTTGGCCTACCAGACCTCTGATGAACCCAAGGTATTACATAGTGTAGGTTCGCACTCGTGTGTGTGTGTGTGTGTGTGTGTGCCGTGGAGGAGGTAGACCGAATGTTAGAGGGAAGCCATCCTGAAGCAACCGACCCATGACGGCTAACAGAGGGAATAAAGGGGACGTGGAGTGGATAAGTCCTTGAACGAGGACGCTCAACGGCAGCTTGTTCCATGTGGCCAGGTGATGTAAAGTTCTACTCGACACGAAATATTGGTCATTTCACTATCTACTAAAAGGCCAGATATCTAGTCATAAAATTGACCGATACAACAAAGCAACTGAATTCATCTGTCGAAGCTTTGACCACATATCATTTACTGCTTATTTCATTTCCCAATTAAAAAAAAGAAATTTAGTTTATAATAGTTTGAAGTCATCACCAATCAAGTCACTGGTGGCTTCATTTCTCTGACTAGGTCCGGTTGTTTTGAACACGTTAGGATAATTTTGTAGCGAATATGTTTTGGTAGGCGCATATTGGAATAGTGGAACGTTCAATTAGAATCGATTAAGGATATTCGAATCTAAGTTGTCTGAATATTTCCATTGAAATGTTACAATTAAAATTTGTAATTGTAATGTTAACTCTGTCTCATCTTAGCGAGTCAGGCTACACAGCAAGTTAAAATAAGAGATTGGCGAGGAGCACATTTGCATGGCTGTACTTGCGCGCACGCATGCGCAATCGTTCATGCGTGGATTACCATAGCTAGACATTAAAATTAACATTTTACGGGAAGTTCACACACCGAGTACGTGCCTTATAAAATTGCCGTCGAAAGATGAGAAACGCGTTTACCTCGATATCGAAGAAAAAATTCCCATCGCGCATGACGACTTTCCTGATGCAAGCAAAAAAAAAAAAAATAGAGGATTCGAAGGAAGCTCGTCAATCGAGGTAAACCTTATCTCTTTAGGGACCGGATATTTAGGTAACATTCTAGTTAGGTAACATAGGAAACATTCCTGGATCTGTACATGCCGTATTACCAAACTATTATCCTTTAATCATATTCTCCGTGATCATGTCCTCCATCTTATGATTATATAAATATTAAAGAACCTTAACGGTTAGTTGGAAATAAAAACTTAATTGAATTAAAAGGAAAACATTGTTCCCCCATGAGCATAAAAATTCGGTTCCCTGTTATCTCCTCTCTCTCTCACCCAAACGTGGACAGAAAGGCTTCGTGGCCGGCACCACGCTTGCCCGCTCCCCGCCACCCACCCACACCTTAACCGGTGGCCAGGCTCTCGTCTGGACGGGAAAGCACGTCGTCGTGTGCGCATGCGCACCCGACACAGTCACGATCTCCCTTAAACGCGTCGTGCAGTCAGCCTTGCACGCCTAAACAGTAGCCACCTTTTTTATTATTTTTTTTATTACCCCCTCCCGATTTTGTCCACCCGCCTCGTCACGGTGATCTTGAGTGACACACGTTTTTTTTTCGACGGTGGCCAAAGAGACTGTTATTCTGATGGATCGGCCACGAGTGCAAGGTGAATGGCGTCAACAGTCAACCCTTATCGCGGTGGTGGTCACACTTGGACCTTCTTGAAGACAAATGTCTGTCTCACCCGATTTGTATATTTTGAATACGTAACTTGTTTTGTGAACCGCGTTGCCTGTAAAAAAATAAGAAATGAACAAAAAAAACAACAACTAAGACGGATACTCTTATCTCAGTGGATAACATTAACCACTACGACTTGTTTCAACTCGGAAAAATACACAAGTGGTTTTTGTTTGCTTTCCAAAATTCCCATCATCGAGGAACTAGATAAATAGTTAATCTAGGGTTGTTTCCGCTTCTACAATTCTTTTAGGCGAATGAAGAACAATTGCTTTTATTCGCATGGCCTCTACTGTAGTTAGAACAACTCAACCCCTTTAGGTCATTTCTATCAAAAATGGGGTAAACTGTAAATGTAGGTTTTCCATTCTCGCCCTGTTAACATGTGATGAACATTATGCCGATTAAGTCTGCTGCGATTTTCAAGAATGCTTCAACCCACGAAACAAAGAAAACACATTTTCTGTTCGGAAAATATCTTACGAACGGCTTAACCAAATTAAATGGAATTTTACATGCACATAGTTCCTCACAGTAGTTGTCTAGCGACGGAATTTCAGATCTAAATTTTCAGTATCTCACAATAAATTAACCGTTAACAAATACTTACTTATCTCCCATTCGCCTCAAAAACAAAATATGGCGTTTCCACATCAACCGAATGACGTTGTCGATCTCACGTGAAAACAAAGCACACCAGATTACAATTCCAACTACATACACATTTCTATTTACAAGAATAATATTTTCAATATAAAAACCAGATAAAATAATATAACATTATTAAAAAACAAAATAAATCAAAACGATATTTTTAAAAAAACGATTATCTATCGATTAAATATTTCAATTGTCAAACGTGTCACAAACGACACCAGGGGCGCCACCAACTGGAAAGAAAAGTGATTTTTCATTAAATTATGGTTTATTGAAGGCTGACACATCACGATTTTTGTCATAGAACGATTTTCGTTGGTAATTAAGCTGGGTTTGCAAAACTACATCGTTAATCGTATAGCTGATGCAGCAACGGCATCCGCTTAAGTTATTCAACCTCTGCGCCTTTCGACATCGTCATCAACTCGATTAACTCCAATCATCTCTCTCGAAACAACACACTATAAGCCAATATTTCCATAAAACATTGTTCACGCACACACACACATGCACATACATATATATACACACAGCTTTGGCGTGGTGTTTCTAAAAAAGCCGCCACGAAAAGATAGGTCAGAGCACACCTCCAATGGTGCTATGTATTCGATATAAGAGTATGCATGCGTGCGCCAACCAACTTAACCCAAATTTACTCCCACCAATTTAGTCAACTTGTCTGCCTGCTGTGTAGGACGGACAGGCGGAGTGTGGAAAAAAAAGTTAAACTGACAACATGTGATCGATGTGAAAGTTTGAGAGGATAAAATTCCTCTCCCACGGCCGAAATCATTCCACCCCGCGTGGACAACGCTGACCTGACGACAACCAACAACTCAAAACTTAAATTTTACGAATCGCAAATAGAATATCTAGTCACTCTTTTATTTTTTAAACTATGTTTCAGATTGGTCAATGCAATGTGATTATGATTTTTTTTATATAACCGAACAGCAAAAAATGCTTATCTGAGATAATTAAATTTGAGGGTACCGACTCACTTATTGTATTATGAATTTTGTATTCGTTTAATTAATGAATGGTATAGAGGTCAGACACGGAATTAAGCGTTGACGTATAATAGATCTGTGTAATATGCAACTGGTTTCTCGCTCGCATATCTCCTCCTGATGGCTTCATTTTAAGATTTTGATTAGATTAGGTAGGTATCTCTCGCCGAGCTCCGAATGATAAGAATAGACGCCGGTACATGCGAAACTATTGTCAGACACCCATAATAGCGAATAACGCTCCAGACTGATACATAGCTGTAGAAATAAATACACACACCAGTTAGCGCGAAATAAATTAGTGGCATCCATCTTGCCCTGCTCGTATGCCACCACCACCACCACCAACAGAAGAAAGAAAAAATAATGCATTCAAATTACTTTTTGTTGCTCCTCTGTCAGCATCACGCGTATCATCAACGTAGCAAACAATCTGTACAGAGATGAAGTCGTCACTGCAGATCTACCAACACTTGCCACAAAAAGTATCTTTGCAAATTTCAAACAATCAACCACATGGTTTTGAAGGCGCTTGCGAGTTTAATTTTCACCGGCCTGAGCGTGTTCAGAGCGAACTCATCTTTGTACTATTTCCTTGAAGATGAAGACGGTGATCTACGTTAATTATTTTTGCTTCTATCCAGTAATGAGATTTCTCATGCGTGGAAGCAGCATACCGTTGTGATATAATAACAGTCGTAGAATAAATTATTTGACTGTCGAAAAAGGTGATTTCGTATTCAAACCTTGACAAAAAAATATTGAGGGTAATGGGCGATGCGAACCGTTACGAATGCAGTCTCATTAACAGTATACTTTGGTTATTGGCGCAGGTTCAAAATATTCCACGATTATTGGTGTCAATACTGAAATTGCGTTATGCTAATAGCTTTTTTTTAAAACACAGTAACAAATTTCATACACTGGCAAGGGCGATATAATGATGGAGGAGGTCGAAGAATTTCAAGATTATTATGGGGCAAGAGAATTAAGAGTTTCTATAGGACGGACTATCTAGAATTTCTGTCCACCAAAGAGGTGCTGGAAGTTGCCGATTCTGATAAATATTTTTTTCACGCACACACATTTACAGGGATACCTGTTCGAGTATAGATTAGCGCTGTATCGATAGATTCGGGTGGCTCAACCTCGGCGACCTCAATTTTTGCGTGTGTTCATTACAGTAGAAGACCTGCAGGGCTGCCCTCGCTACCCGAAACGGATCATTGCCTATCGAGTAATAAGACATGCTTCGATACTGCTTTGCTCGCATACAGAATAGGCTTTCGTTCCGATCAATTCCGAAATCAAAGCTTCTTCTATCGCAATAGAAATTGTCGTCGAAATTAGCCGGACCTGTTACCTCTTTTTCTTATCGGGTCGCATTTGTGGGGTAATTCGATTCTTGTTGTTTTATAGTGTTGCATTTTAAGCGGACTTTTTTCGTGGAAAATCGAACTTTTTGTTTGCAGGTTTTTCTGTTATATAGTCTGGACAAAGTAGATCAATTTGCCAAGAATTTTCGGTAAATGCCAGTGTAGGGCTGCGTTTTGGCCTCGAGGGCATCTGGTTTTCGCTGAATGGTTTCACTGTGACACAACGAATATCTAAACTACCACATTTTTAAGGAGGTCACGTATAGGCTGGGCTAGAGCATGTGCTAGATGGGATTTCTAATTCGAGAATTCTATTTTTTTTAAAACTTCACATCCGACAAGCGAAATTATACATTCACAGGTCCATCGATCGCTTCCTCATTTTTTAGTCAGTTTATCGTTTCAACATTTTAAGGAATAGAATATCGGCAGAAAAGAACTCAGTTTAGCATAAATGTTTCTATTAACCACTTGATGTTACAAGAGCAACAGCTGCATATTGTCCTTTTTTGCGTACTCAAAAAGTCAGCTTGAATAAGAGAGAAATCGTTTTGGTATTAAATGGATCCAAAGATTTTATTTCATAAAGATCAAATGCATATTGCTCGAATATCGTATATTATTATTTTCCTTCAAAAGAAACTCACATACAAAGTGAATTGGCACTTACACAATACGTATTTCTTTCTTAACATCTCAGCGTATGACTAGAAAGTTTAGTGACTCTTGGCTTGCTGCAATGAATTTATTCCGAGGTTCAAGATAGTCGAGTCCATTCAGTTAGTTCATCAATGGTTTAAATTTATACTACTCTGTATATTGGAACCATGTGTTACAACTATATGTGTATAAGTCATCATATACAGTACTTCTTCATTGATCGCCGTCATTGCCAGTGACTCCATAAACACTCCACAGTTCTCTAGATACGTTTTTGTCGAAGCCCCGCACATGGATAATGCAATATTAGTGATTGATTTCACTTATTTAAGCATATTATCGATTCACATGTAAATTGCTGAGCTGTAGATATCCATTTGTTGGGTGACGATGAAGTACGCCTTCTTGTACCTGATCTGAAATACTTTTTTAAGAATCGGAGTAGTCATGCATGAGCCAGACCATTACACGCCACCCCTAGCCCTCCCGACTAGCCAACCACCCACACCACGATACCCCCCCCCCCACCCATATCACCTTTATACGCTCCAGCAACGCTGCCGACTCACTATACAAGGGGTCATTCATACGCAGGGCACTTCTGTTGTAACGTTTCGCTTCTCTCAAAAACCAATACAATGCCAACCATATATTGAAAGATATTGATCTATATGATTCTGGTCGACAATACAATCATGCCAACCATAAGGAACCAAGAGAAGGAAAAAAATATAGGCACGTATAAATAACAAAAATTCTATAGATACTGTAAAAAAAAAAGTGACGCTCACCTTTTCAAAAAAACAATTTCTCTTCCTGGATCTTTTTCATTTGATTAAGCAATTTAACTGTCGAATATTGTCATTTTTTTAAAATATTGCCTGTGTTGGTTAACTTCTTTTCAAATGGAATGGATTTCGTTCCTTTCTAGAAACATTTAAATATTTTTCATTTTTTTTCCGATAATTTAAAAATGATATCTAAGCTCGCATCAAATCCTGTAATTAGTTAAATGATTCAAATAATCAGTTCCCATGTGACATAGCTACGTGTCTCCTTTACAAAGCTTTTGGGTGGGGAAAGCTATAATTTTCCGGTTCTAAACTGTTTAATGTCGTGTGTGTGGGATTGAGGAAATAGTGTCCTACCATTAGTCTGAATGCGTTATGGTGCATTCATTATTCTAAGGAACGTGTTCAACTTTCTTAATGCTCGTAATTTCTTGAACTCCAGTCTCACTTATATATAATAATGTACAGTAATGTGCGTCTTAAGACCATCGTTCGGACGTGCCATGCATGGTGCCATAGAAATGAATATGAGGAAAGTGTAAACCAGTAAACACTAACATGAGGTGAACAAAATATTCCAAGTACATCAAGGACGATGAAAGACGAGTCAACTCAAGTTGCACTCACAGACGTGAGAACAATTTCACTATTGTTGAGTTTGAGATACGTTCGTATCTTTTGTCTTCATCTTCCCGATGTTGCCATCTGAGTTCTTGAACATGTTTTTTTTTAAAAATACATTGGAAAGTTAAAAAATATTGCACCAGAAATGACTAATAATCATATGACAGCAAACAAGAAGCTAAAACCCCGATTCAATTTTGGAGAAATCATTTTTTATTGTCCATTCAGTATGTCTCCTGGACCCTGGCTATCTTGGACGATCTTAAACGGTCAATATCCTGTTTGGTCAAGACAAGTTTATGACCAGAGAATATACACGTATATTGTCTCTAGTGCAACTCTTCTCTCATTCAGGGTAGTTCATTCACATGTGTGTGTGTGCCACCCTGTGAGATTCCATTGATCAGGTGAAGCGACTGACTTGACTGTGCCTGAAGTTTTTCGCTTGACGATTGTTGAGCTGTTTCCGAGAAACTTGTGTTGGGGAGAGACAGTTGCAGCCAAGCGAGAAATGACGGTCGAAAAGTGCATTTTCAGTACACCTTGTTGTGACTGAACTCGACCGGGACCGCGCACGTTAATAACTCGCCAATAGGGTGCACTGTCGTCGCCATCTAAGCACCCACCTCATTGAATGGGTGACTTATACCCATCAGTCCGTGATTCATTCACTTTTTTGTTAATTCTCTGAGAGAAGAAAAAGGTATGCCAGTTCACCTCGCCACTCCCCCCTATCTTGTATTTTCTCATGGATGTACAGATGGTTGCGTTTTTCTTGAAGGGAATTAATTTTCCGATCCCCTGAATCGAACCGAGTTTGCATGTTTTCCCTTTTTTCTCTCTATTGTCGCAACTATACAATAACAGATGTGAATGGAAAGTCAATTAAATGAATTTGTCTCTAGGTTCGCTTTGTACTTACTGTCGATGCTCGAGCCACATGAGAACCTCTTATTATCGTCCCACAAATGCCGTTGTGCGTTTAATGTGTGATACGTCACGGTGTTGACAAACACCCTTTTAATTTTTTGAAATTCCCAATGACATTTGATTCAACACTGATTCTCTGTGCCAGACTCAACCGTTATGGCAACTAACTAACCAAATTGACGAATCTCTCGTACCATCTTTATTCAATGACAAAATTCAAAATTCCATTTAATCTCAAATCGCAATAAATCTATTTGCAGATAATCATTTCGGTACTTCGTTTGCGAACGATGTATCTTAAGATTCAGTTAGATTTATTTCATATCCAATTTCCGTTGTAAGTTAAAAAAAAGTGTGCTAAAAATTGCTGATGCTATTCAATTACATTTATTGAACCATAGATTTCATACCAAATGCTACCACCTGCATAACAAGAATAAATCGCCCACAATGACAATTGGAAGCAATCATTTTCCAGAATATAACCTATAAAAGGATTCGTCATTCGGTACATTTTGCCAACTTAATGATCGATGTTTGGTCAATAAAAACTATTATCCATTATTGCCTCCCAATTCGTCCCAAAACGAAACACAATAAAAACCCGCAAAAAACACCACTGCGACCACTTACAACGTCACCAGTACAAAAGCAAATTCAAACTATCCGAGAGAAACTAGTTTCTGCTTTCTTGCCGCTTCTGAAAAAGATTTCTTTCCAAGAGACTCTTTGTAGTTTTGATTTTCGATAACCCGCATGCACAGACCCAACCCAGTCAAACATTTCATCAGCTAGAAAAACATCTGTAATGTTAACAAAAACTTGAGTTCCTTCACGAAATTGCAGAGTCGTCATTGTGAAATTCGAAATGTGGTGGCCCATTGACGATAGAGATTTCATTCAATAAGTATTGCATTCGATGTGTAAAGGACATTAGTTGGAATAATGAAGACATCATGTGTATAGAAATGAATTTGCTGAAATCCAGAGAAAAGTGGGTGCTATTCGATTAAACTGCTGTCGATTCATCATATATAATAGGCCCTCACCATCGCAAGCAATGACCCTGAACAATTCGGTAAATAAAATCACGCTTTTCGCAGAAAAACTAGTCCATTGGTGAGAGAGAGAGGTCACAGTACAGTTTGTCTTCAATGGCTCAGCCGGACATTCAAGTCGAGTACTCACTCAACTTCAATCGATCACTAGGGTACGAGAAAACGTTTCTTCTAAGTAAACCTGTGCCACGGTCAATTTTAACGCGTTTCCAAATTGGTAATTGTAGACCTCACCTGTGCGTTACATACGATCCCCATTTCATGTTTAGTTAAGTCGTTCCACGTCCCGTCAACTGTGCAGAAATGTTTGTCCAATAACCCGCGTGTGCCTTAGTAACAATGGCACCACTCCTGGCTAATGGCTGTGCAGCTCTAAAGTCGATTCCTATGTAGGGCTTATATACGCTTGTCGAAGATTATTGTACAGGTTGAGTCACTTAATCCTAACGGAACGGCCTTTGTATTCGGGTGAGGATGACTTTTGGACTCGTGGTGAGCACTTAAGGTGAGATGGATAGAGAGTGGGGGTTGGGCGATTTAAGAAAATATATGAGCGTCTTTGGGGGAGGCGGATGGGCGCGGTATCACAATTTGTAAGAGAGCCGGAGGATCTGACAGAACAAAAAGAGTGGGTGAGCCGAAGAGAGACATTGGGAGTGACGAAGTACTCGGTACAAATAAGTGGACAAACGTTTATTCAAAAATTCCAATGCAGACGAAACTCTAACGGTTGATCAATCTGAAGCAAATCTGGTAATGTGAATTACATTTTTGCGAGATATTTCATTTTTCAACAATATAATTTGATATGCGATTGTTGGTTGCGTTGGTTGGTCGGATGCCGATGCTGTACAACTGCAAAACTGATGTCACGCAAAATTCAAACAGATTGATTGCTCAAGTGCAGGAACTTGGACTTTTTTTTTTTTTTTTGGTTCAGGCGCTTTTGGAGCTCATCCGAAACTTTTGCCGGCTCTTATGCTCCGAAACTCTCAAGTGTTGTTGAAAGTCTCGAGTTGAAAGTGCAACTTTAGGAGAGCGGTAAGCTCTCCTAACAGCTCCTAAAAACAATCCTTGACGAAGGTAATATTATTGTCGCACTGGTAATGGATGGAAGGCGGGATGGGGACGGGGAAAAAGGGAGGGCTGAAATAACAGGTACTGGGTGAATGATGTCGATGTGAAATCTTGCGTTGTGGTTGATGGCGACGCCTATGCAACCCCTCCGAACGCGCCATCAGGTAAATATTTATTTAGCGTGGGTGTTACCCCACACTCAGGTGGGGTATTGGGTTTGCCGCCGTCCCGGGTGTGGTACCCGGGTATCGATATGAGAGCGTCTGCTTTCATAAGGCTCAGTTTTTATATGTTGTCGTCTGAAGCTAAAATAAAAAACATGTCTCCGCCGATACAAAAAAAAAATTAAGTGCAAATTCCTGAAGACGTCTGTGTTCTGCGCGACATCCTGTACGTTACGGCAACAACATCCTGCAATCGTTGATCCCAAAGTTTTCAATTTCGTTCACAGCGTGCACCAAATATATCGATGGGTTCAATACAAAATTTTGTTTACCGTGAGATGTCCACGGTTGACTGTTTCGTTAGTTCGATCTGAAAATCGAAATTGAAAATGCATTCTAGAATTCCATTTCTTTGCTCGGTTTGATTTGTGGACAAGAAGAAGGACTAATTCTGGTCGATCGCACCGCAGCGTCGCATTCCAGAAACCCGTTGCCACCGAACCAGGATTGCCAATTTCCGAGTCCTCAATTAATGGCTAGATGAATACACAGCACAGAACAACACGTATATACTGCAGGTATAAAAGGTAACGCCGTGAGGCAGAAGGAAAGAAAGGAATAGAATAAAAAAAAAACAAGTTCCTCAATATAGATCGTTACTGGTCATCCCAGTCGATGTCGAAGAGGAAAGATGGAAGGGGGAAAAACCATCAATGGGTATCCCGCGGGTTTCGCTTATTGTTAATTAGCAAAACCATTTCTCAAATAAGCAAGCCACGGATGAAGAGAAAAAAGACGCGTGAGGATTGAATACAGAAAGATTAAAAAAAAATCAAATCAATGCACTCGCAACTCGATTTTAACTCCCACACATTCGACTATTATATACAAGCCACAATGTGCGTCTGCTCACATTAATGGACAAGGGTAGTACCACCACACTGACTTGTAATTGGACCCACGCGGATCGAAAATCGAAGTGTGTGTGTGTGTGTGCATAGACATGTATATAAATAATAGAATGCACATTTCTCGTGATGTTGGTGTATATGGCGCCGCCCACTTCGATTTCGCCTCGTAGTGGGGAGGGGGAGAGGAGGGCGGACCCACTTCCGTATAATTTCATAAGGGGGCGTGCGACACCCGCGTAGGATAAATCTGTGTGCACTATCCCGATAATGCACCACCACCACCACCACCACCACAACCATCCAAAACTGATCGATAGACATTGCTACCATTGACAATGCATCCATCCTGTTCAGTTATTAGACACCGTTTACCTTTGTTTTGTGTTCGCCACGTACGCAGTGATCATTTTTAAACAAAAGATCACCGTAAAATAAAATATTCACAATAAATTCATAATGAACTAGTCTCCGGGACAGCACCGGACGAAAAAAGACGCCGACTCTGGTCGTCTTTTTTGTGAATTTATTGTGAGTATTTTATATTATTATATTTCAAGTACGACTTTGCATTTTATCTTTTTTAAAAGATCACCATTTTATTAAAAGATAGACGATCGTAAAAAATCGGGTTTCTGTGCTAGTCTGACATTTTAAAAATGATTTTATTTTTATTTTGAAATGATCAGGATGAGTTTATCTTCGGACGTCTTCAAAACCAGTGGAGGATGGATTTTTATAATCCATCAACATTTAAGTTTGATACTCTGATCTAATCTGAGACAAATTACAGTCAGTCTACAATAAAGATTGTTATTGATTTTGTTGTAAAAGAATAAATTTTTTCACCTTGGGGAGAATTAACCCAGCCGCAAATAACAAAAGATTTTCTCTACAGAATCGCGGTGTAACGATCACTCCCAATAGACCGAGCCAGCAGATCCCACCGACGCCATCACTGATGACGCTGGCCACCATCCAACGCTGATGGCTAACATAGATGGCGTCTGTTGCCACTCCCCCACGACACTGGGCCGCCATTGGTGATTAATGGTCGCCGGACGAATGGATGATGACAGAGCACGCGCCCCGCTAAGCAACCCCCAATCCCCTGGCGAAAACTCATGGTGCGAAGTTGAGACACCATCGTCATAAAAGTGTCTCCAAAATGACCCATCTTCTTGTTCACCCCCGAGGGCAACCTGTAATTGGCCATCGCCTAACTAGCAAGAAAGCACTGACTCGATACAGGTGTAAAGAGTTTCTCTGGCGACTGCGATATCGATCGATTGTTTCCTCCTCTGGACAAGCCCGCATTTCTATTGCGGCACCCTCTTTTCAGGGTGATGGTGGAGGGGGGATTCTCCTGGGCTCGGTTCTCCTAGGGGTCATTAGAGTTGGGAGTTGATGGATTGAAGCGTGGACGCTAATTAGATTGACCTCCCTCTCTCCCTCTCCATATTTCCCCTTCTCCAGTTTGCAGAGGAAATTCACTCACAGGTACTATATGGTATGGTCAGGTGGAAATGTTTTTTCAAGAGGATTGGTGTTAGCAAGTCATTGTTAAAAAACAGTAGAAGTAAAATCATGACCTGTACCTGTACGCTATCGGGAAGTTAAAGATTCCTTTCCTAAACAACCTAGGTTAGGCAAATGTTGTTGAGAAGTGATTCGGTCACTTACAGGTCAGTCCATTTGCTCGTCTGACCTTGCTGGTCAGTCTAGGAAGGGACTGGTGGCTTTTCATCAAGACGCTAGAGGCTGTGGCCACGGATTCACTGTCCAAGCAATTCACCAGAGACCAATTCTCGATTTTTTTTGTACGATTGATGTGTGGAATGTTTTCTTTCTCTGACCTGATTCAAATGCGATTTATCAGATCCTGGTTTTTATCCGTGTCCGAGACACACCATATGTGAAAATTCCTTAAATAGATTGAAAGAAGTGACTGGAAAACAATATTTACAGTTTGAAAATAATTTATGCTTGAACGAACTAGATTTGTTTCTTGTCGGTTGTTCCGATAGGATTGACTTGACAGAGAATTGAATTCTTGAGGAGGTTATTGGTCGTTGTGGATCTGGTTCCAAGAAAGCTACAAAAAAGAAAGCTACTGCACGGCGCCGACAACGCGTTAAATTGAATAGTGCATTTTTAATGAACGACTTGGATTTTATGTCACGTCGGTGCGAATGTTTAAAACGCTGGCGTGGCCTCCGCCGTCAGCCATTGACGAGGAACAGACCCCGAGCACCCAGCCCACCCACGGGTTCTTCCTCGCGTCAGCCGCCACGATCGAATTGACTCTGGCCGGCGGCTTGCAGCTCGAGATGAGAGGAGACCGCGAGGCCACCCCACCTCTCTCACCCCTGGAACGTTTTTTCGGCATCTTACCACTCCCAGCCCCGCTCCTTCGAGTCCCTCCCCGCTCCTTCGAGTCCCTCCCCGCCAAGAACGCAGACCATGTCGGCATCAACACCTTTTTCTTCGTTGTTGCTTGTTGCAGTCGTGGACACTCCTGTTACGAATTTCTAATAGAGTTTCTGCGCAACACCTGAATTTCGACCCCGCACCTTTCGCCAATTATCTCGGGAGCGGGGACAGAAATGAAAGAAAAGCCGTTGTCCTTTTCTTGAGTTTCGGTGCGCCGTCAAGATGCTGGTCGCTGCTTCTACGCAACAAGATTAACCAAGGTTGGAGTCATTATTATTGGCTAATTGAGACGATGGAAGAGAGCGCCAGATCAAGATACCTCTGCAACAATTACTCAAATAGCATAGGATTTTTGTCGCACTAAATTTTGAGACCTCTGACGATAAAATAAAATTGCAAAGCAACCATCTGGAACGACATTCAGCATTTTTTTGTCATTAGTATATTATGGTTCTCAAATGGTGAATTCGGGACAGCACCGAATGGATGACGAACCGAGTGGCGAACTCGTTTTTTTTAAATATTGTTAAATAATAGTAAAATAATATTTTATATTTTATTTTATAATATTTTACTATTATTTAAATAGCACTGGTAATTGCGAAAAATACAGTTTTTGGATTGCCGGCTCATTGCTAGATAGAAATTTTAAAATTAATTTTCAAACGAATTCACAAATTAGATTGGTTTTTGATCTATGTGAAGTGGTTTTTCATGTTTTCTAATTTACTTTCTAATATTTGACAAATTTATTCAGGGGTGGTATTAAGTTTGTTCGACGGAAACGTTGACAATAAATTATCGAATTTTTCTGACACAAACTGCTAGGGAGATTTCGGAGAAAGCTCCACGGGAGTTCAAATTCCTGACTCAATGAGTGTATCGTTCCGGATGTACAATGGATGCACGAGTTAGAACAGAACAAACAACGGCGAGCACGATCGACTCATTGTTCTGCCGACGCCGATCCCGGAGCCAAGCGCTCAACCCTAATCGAGGGACGAAGATAGAGAGAGACCACGGGGTTCCAACCCCAGGATCGACTGCATGACGTGGGCGAGAGTGGTGGAGGGTGGGGGGTGACATGACAGACATGGCCATGGCGGTGGGTGGCAAGTGGCCTTTCTTGCAGCAACTAAAATGTCTTCAAACGACTGTTGCTGACTGCACTTCGTGCAAGAAGGAGGACAACGGGGTGGTGGATGGGCGATAAGTTCCACCAGCATGGAGGGGGGGGAGGAAAGTCGGAATAGAGATAACACATTTATGACATTCCACAGAGACAAGTAATGACACCGTAGACGATACGGCCTGTCCCTACGCAATTCACGATTCCTTGAAATCTTGTCGAGATGACAGCGTGTGGACCACTCGGTGCTCCTCCTCCACCTCTTGTCCTGTCCCTCCTCCGCGCATCCCTGCTCCCCACCGAAGGGGGAACCATCATTGCCTGCACACCCCACCTTGAGAGTACTAAACACTAACAAACATAACAAACCTCTCTCCCACTGTACACCTTACTCGGGGGCGAAGAATAAAAAGTCGAGAAAGGTAACGCCTTGTTCATTTTTTTTTTAGATGGCGACAGTTTTATGATTTAATGTCGTCGTCGTCCCCCTCCCCTCCCCAATGCCAGTTTATAGACACGTACAGTATGGTGTGGAAACGGTCTTGGTCAGCAGGTTTCTGACAGTTTTGCGGATCGTGGAGAGATAGATGGACGGTAGATTTCGAAAACCAAGTTGTCCAAGTTTTTTTTTGTGAGCAGGGCCTACGCCTTTACTAGATTCACGGCATGTCGCTAGATTATTATAATAAGCGATGCGGCGCCGACGATGATCTCCACCCGTGCGGCCAACTTATATGGATATGGACCTTCCTGCGCAATCAGTGGACAATCTTTTTTATATTTTTGGAGCGAGTCACCGACTTTTGTTACAATTATCCTCCTCCTCCTCCTCCTCCTCCTCCTCCTCGACAGTCATGATTATGTGTGGGTTTCATGAGGATTTCTTTGATGTTCGTCACATCGCTGTGTGCTCATTTAACGTCGAGCTTCAATTTCAATTCTTACTGTTCAGAAAATAATCTCACCGGTGGCAATTGATCTTTGTTGGAATTAAACCTGTTTAAGACAGAGTAACGAGATACGATTGACGAAATCCTTTAACGACGGCTTCATTTTTTCTCTGAGGAATTCGATAAGATTTCCAACGACCATTTTAAGATTCGTCTGCGTCACGATATTCGCGCACGAGTGACACTTAACACATCAGAGAATCACAGAGGCGTGGCGATGCTCCTTCGGTTGCTCCCACAATGGCTCATCAGGGCTTCCATTTTCTTCTACGTACACTACACGGTAACGTTCTAAAACGTCTGAACGAATCACTGACACGAAACGAGGTTTTTTTCCAAATCTGATGAAGAAGAGTTTTCGACTTTTTCATATTTTGCTGCTATTATGATCATTGCGAATCAAGAAGCCAGCACACCCTGTATCAAATAGATTAACAATATTCTGAACAATTATCGTCAAAATGCTTGTAAACTGTCAAAATAGCATATTTTGTTCATTTGTTTACATCAAACAATTGAGCAGTCAAAGTGATATGAGCCACACATGATGAATAGCGACTACGCAGTCAATTTAAGACCGACAAATGACTTTGTATCTCTTTTATTGTATAGTTTGTCCCGAATTACACGACTTCAAAATGCTCTCTACATGGCTGCGTTTGAACAGAGGCTATTGTTTGAATTTAACCTACATTTCGTTTTATATTTTCACCCGCCATCACATGTAGGTGACATTTATAATATGAAATATGAACAGTACTATCATTTCCGTTTGCATTACTTGATTCATTCCTGAATAGTGGACAATATAGCTGCTCGGTTATGACGTCACTTTGGGTGCGTTTACGTTTATTTTTAGAATCTTAGGATCTTCGCGAATGAAACTCGACATCAGTGTTTCATACGAATAATTAGACTATGCGTATTTAGTAGGTATGATCTATTTAAAGAGCAAGAGTCACGATATTGTATATTGTTATCCAATCATCTACAAACTTTAATCATCCGTAAGTAGCTTTTTTTTGAAAAAATTGCAAGAATTCTTTGTGGATGGGAGGCCAACTATTTGGATGTGAGATAAAGACATGGTAATCTGCGATTGTTCATCTTTGTGGCTAATTATCCTCCAGAGTTAGCCACTAACAGCTCCGATTAAGTGACTGAAACGGAAGTCGCGTTCCTTATCTGGTAATTTCGATCGGGTTATTATTACTCAGCATTTCAAAGTGGGGACGTGCAGCTATGCTAACGCTTTAAAACTATTTTATGTACTTAACATTTTTACAGCGATAAGTTATTGCAGTCTGGTTTTAAGATGACGTTGCCACCACCCCAATCACTTAATTCATGGGTGCGTATTATTGCTAAAATGGATTGCAGAGAGTAGTTGTGTAAACCAACTCAGCTCATGCCCTTTCACCTTCCAGCGTGGCGCGGAAAGAAAATGGAATTTACAAAAATCTGACCCACGCCTAACCTCTTTGAGTTTCGAATGACTCGCTTTGGTGTTGAGTCTAGCAACAACAAAGACTATGCGTCCGGTATTAGATTTCAAAGTTCGTCGAAAAGGAAAGCGTTTGACAGTTCAGTAGCTTCCAACAAAATGTCTATTGTCTTTAGTGAGACTACGATATAGATAAGTTTAACGCTCCCCATCTCGAAACCTATTCGATAATTCTCACGAATTCTCCACATACGAGAGGTACTACTGAACGCGTCAGTCAACGATTACGAGACGTTGACTAATGATTGCCTACAGCTAGCAAAACGTAGGCCGGGCAATGACAACAGCACACATGTTGACAAGTCCAATATGGAGTCTTGCACTCGGAACCATGTTTCCGTGCAACGGAAACATGGCCCGGCATTCCTGGCACGTTTATCGACTTGTAATTTGGATAGGGGGCGCTAATGCAGACCACTCCCAAGATCATGTCTCATTGCCCATTCGAGTCAGGGCCACCCGAAGGGTCATTAGAAAAATAATATTTTTTTGCAGTCGGGTAGCGCACGAAGCGTGGCCTTGTGGCAGTGTGGTGCCAATTTCTTGACGGGGAGTCCGCATGTTCAGATTTGGAACACATTCCGTGCATTCGTTAAAAATCAAAGTTCGAACCAAGCCTTTAAAAATATATGATTCATATGTCGATAATCAGATGCATGTCTATTTATGACGCATGCCTACAGTGTCTTGGAAAAACAACATGTTTTTTTTGTTTTACGTTTTCTACTTGCGTCTGAAGTTCCTGTTCTAATGTCTGCTTCTTGGAGGTTCTGTTTCTTCATTAGAGAGAGTCATCAATCTACGTCACTAAATTATAAGATTGTGTATTCCTATTGTACCAAGATATATACTCGTAAGTTTCAAATAATAATACATTTCAGATCTACCTATCAGGGAAACGATGACCTCGTATCGAGGCTTTTCGAAAATGCTTTCGATGAAATACGGGAATATTCTGAATTTTCCAACGCTCATCAAATGAATGTTGACAAACAAAATAGAAAAAAATCAAAATTGTTTGCTAGCTCTTTTTAAGCTCTTATTCTCTTGAAGAAACTATTGTTAAGGATGGCTGGTCAGAAACACAGAATGGAATATTGCGACCGTTTATTTCATTCCTATTTGAATGGAGTGACACATCTGGTTGTTATTTTCGATTGTAAAAATTATGAATACCAGACACGCGACAATAGTTTGTTTCTTTTCTTCTTTTTTTTTATAAAGCTTCATTCGCTCGAACAAATCTGTCAAGACTTCGAATGCGCGGCTCACTTACTCGCCCATGGCTCAATTTTGTTTGGAATGTGCTATCTTTGCGTTCCGCGGGGCAATAAATAAGCGCCGCATTGCTTGTTAACAAGACGTATTGTTTACCACTGTCGAGGCTTTTCATCGGCCGTCCACATGTGCACAACATCAGCAACTTCAACCTTTTTGTTGTTGATGGTTCGCTGGCTGACTGTTTTTGTTTTGGCTGGCTGGCGTGCCCGCTGAACCTGAACTCAAGAGGGGAAAAAATAGCTGTATTTGAAAAATTAAAATAATAAGTTCGTCTCTCGGTTTATTATCAAGACTGCATAAACAGGTAACGCGAGAAAAGAACGTGTAAGAAATGGAAGCAATTTTTCAGTTGTCGGAACAAAGCGACAAAAGTGTCGTTTGGATTTTCATATTTTTGAAAATCATTTGATATCAGCATTATTAGTTTTTTTTACGAATCTTTATTTGGGGGAGGATTTCATCGTTAGATGGTGGACAAATTGTGCTTTTGATCGTCGCCGCTGGTGGCGCATTCAAAAGGGAACCAGTTCTGGGATTGCTGGGCTTAAACAATTTATTTTACTCGAACATAGAGTCCAACACAATTGCACCAATGGTTGCCTACATTAATTCATGAAAATAAAAAACATATTTTACTAACAATTAATAATATCTAAAATAACTACCCAAAGGTAAGACGATAACAGCACATCTTGACATATCGCACTTTTTTTATCTCACATTCTTTTGCCAATGTCGACAATCTTGTACCAATTTCTTTTTTTGTAGATTTATGAGATGGACTGTGGGAGGGAGATAGATGGGAGAGAGTCTAGGATATAAGGGGGTCTCGGAAGAGATGGCCGGGGATGGGGGGTGAGATCTTGGCCGCGGGCGATACACGAGTTCCCGGAGAGAATTACGAGCCGGAGGAATCTTCGTCGGGTACAAACAAAGATTCGCAAATCGCCTCGATTAAACACACCAGATTAGCGCTGCCCCCCCCCCTTATCTGTATACATTATCAAAGAAAAAAACGAAGCTACATTTTTGAGAGCCATCGGAGGAGCCAAGGGTTCCGCGCTCTTTCGTGTGTATTTTAACACTGTGGTCGGGTCGGGTCTCGAAAAAGGAGGCAGCCATCACCACCGACCTGTGGCACAAGAACCACCAATATACCAACCACGACCATAGATAGATCAAGAAGAAAAAGCAAACAGTCGTGATAGGGTTATCCCCACTTGCATATATCTAGGAAACGCGTTCGCAATAGTTAACTCCTCCACACTGTAATGCTTTTCGGCAGGAAGAAATTATATAGTGAAGAGAGGTGCAAGGATCAAAGACCTTGGCGAAATCAAAATTTGGAATCACGAATTTTTAAAAGATAAACAAGAAAACGGAAGAAACAACATTACGGATCATGAAAGGTGCATCGTTTTTAAATGCAGTGGCCCATTTCATACAAATCATATTGTCTTCTCAAATCTCCAGGTCGCCTACCTGGAGGGATTATGAGATGTTCAATCACCTGTGAACCTCCTTAACAAACATTCATTTTTTATTATTATTATGTTCTATCCAAATTAGGAGTGTACAAGATAATAACATAAAATGGTAATATTCGAGAAGTTAGTTTTGATCGAAGCAAGTAAAAAAAAGCGAAGACCCTATTTTCATTACGGTTGTCCAAGTCGACTCTTATGCAACATTCACATAGATAGTTCTTATTGACCAAATTTACCATCTTGAGGAATGGTTGGTTGTGGGTTAATTCGATCCAGTATCGGTTTCGCCCATCGAATATAAAACAGATGACAGTAGAAACAGATGGCTTTAGAAAGGGTTGCGCTCGCAAAACAAAAAAAAATCTGTGGACCAACTCACAAAGTTGGCCGAATGTCCCAGAATAGTTCTCTTATTATTTTTCGTGTGCAAAATTTAGTCTGGTGTTTCTAGGCGTGGATTATTTTGTAGAGAATTGCTTGTGTCAAGAACATCAAAATCTAATGTTGCGAATTTATTGTGGCTTTCGCCATACATGAGCGAATCCGGCAGTTCGCACTTTGTTGAAACAAAACAATATAATCTTCTGCGCGCATGCAAAAGAAAAACTGAACGAAAAAACTGGCAGCTGAATCAGTTGAAAACCGGATAATTTGAAACGAAAATGTGATTTATGGACGTTTCGCGGACGTGAAAAGGCTTTCTTTAGGTGTTTTTCGCACATCTCTTACGGTGCACTCACGAGAACCCACTTTTTGAAGTCATTAAACTGTGTTACCAGAATTTGCCGGCCTTTGTTGAACGCCTCGTGCCTTCGCCTCAACGAACACAACAGAGTACGCGTATTTTTGTAGCACCCTGTCAAATTCATCATCAGCCAACCCTGCCGCAATGAATCGAGCACTTACATTGTACTGTATATTTTGCATCGTAAATACGTTCCTTTTTACAAAATAATTAAAAAGATTACGATGACTCTGTAAAAACTGAATTCAGAAATTTAATTGCAGTATATTTCTAGCTGTTCCGGAATGCAATACTCCAAAATTTTATACACATGTACAACGGTGTAAGGAACACTAACGACGACAGCACATTGACACAAGTCCAGTGTAAAATTGATTTACAATAATAGTGAATTTCAATATGAGTGAATACAATTTTTTACCTTTCGAAAGACAAAAGGCGCTATGGATAATTATTCTGTAGCACCATAAAGCGTGACAATAACCTTGATAGGAGAGCTAAATTAGGGAAACCTTCCTTTTGTCTCGGTTTGGCAGAGAAGAACATTTTTTAAAACTCAGGAAACCGTTTTTTGTGCCTCGTCCGTGTTTTCCTGTTCACGTGTCTATGAGAAGTTATCCATTTTGATTATTAAGTGGCCGCCGCGTCATTATGAAAAAAAAACCTTCCACTGGAAAATGGTGAAACTAAATGAGGCACGCCTCATGCATGCCCTGGTGATTTGCTGGCAATCCAGCTTCTACTGCCGACACACCCCAGCAAATTCGGCCACAGAGTAGTTTTCCATTTTCTCTGACGATCACAATAAACAGATTTTTCCTTGTTCACTCGGGAAGAGTCACCGGTTTCTCAATATACCTTCTTGTTCATGAAATTGTGTTTTTAAGATTCATCTTAAAATTCGATATTCCATAGTTGGACGCACCAGCTATGAACTGAAACACAACAAACACTACCATTGAAATTTATTTTGGAAACACTATGGATAAATTACACTGATGTGGTGTCTAGTGGTCATTGTTCTTGGATTAAGCTGAGATCAACAGGGTTCGAATTTTAACGCATGTTCCATAGAGCTGATGAAACTTGGTGCAAACTGGGCTGCTTTTAGTTTCGAGATAAATTGCTGGTGTTCGCATTGGGACTGGAGTCTTTTATTTTGTAAAAGTTTTATTAGTTCTTGCTTAACAAGATATGAAATATAAAAAATACCTTCTGATGAAATGAGATATTAAAAATTCTGCGCAGTCTATGATTATTTTTATTGTTGTTACGCAATAGGCAAATTTATGGCATTGACGCTAAATATACATGCAGGCAGGAGAGACAAGACATCAGATAAACGGTAATGTGTTCACTCTAAGACGGTTCACGCAATACGAATAATATAATGCCTAAGCTCAAACAAAAGTATTCTGAGTCAACCACGCCCAGTACTCTATTTGCACAATATTTTTTCGACCAGCACTCGCTGCAGTTGTCTGCAAAAAAGAAAAGTTTTGAAACACACAGATTGCTACATTATCCGTTTGAATCTAACCCAATTAGCCGGTTAATTTTTCTATTTATTATGCATTAAATTGTCTCTCCACATACATGTGCATAAGAGAACAAAAACAAATTGGGTTACACACTCATTTGGGCGTTATTAGTAGACCTGCGGCACTTCGGTCGTTTTCCATGTGAATTTAGGAAAAGCGTTTGACCTAGTAAGGTCCATTAAAAATATTAAGCGTTTTTTAAAAAGCCAAAAGTTTTCTGAAAAACAAACTTTTTAATGACTTATATATTTTTAATGATCTATATTCGATAACTGATTAGGTATTCTTTTGAATGAATTTTGGAAAAGCGTTTGACCTAGTAAAGTCCATTAAAAGTATAGAGTTTTTAAAAAGCCAAAAGGTTTTTGAAAAACAAACTTTTTAATGACTAATAATATCTATAATCGATAATTGAGTAGGTATTCTTTTGAATGAATTTTGGAAAAGCGTTTGACCTAGTAAAGTCCATTAAAAGTATAGAGTTTTTAAAAAGCCAAAAGGTTTTTGAAAAACAAACTTTTTAATGACTAATAATATCTATAATCGATAATTGAGTAGGTATTCTTTTGAATGAATTTTGGAAAAGCGTTTGACCTAGTAAGGTCCATTAAAAGTATAAAGAGTTTGTTTTTAAAAAAACAAAAGTTTTCTGAAAAACAAACTTTTTAATGACTTATAATATCTATAATCGATAACTGATTAGTCATTCTTTTTTTTAGCAATCTGTCGTTTCCAAGAACCACTCGAACACATAAAGTTCAACTAATACACGTATTTATGACTATACGATTTTTTGCATTTGGAGTTCTTCTGGATAGGTTGCCCTGTGCCTGTGTGCGATGGCGGATGGTTACGAGGCCTATTTCTGGCCCACCAGAACAAATGGCTAATTTGAATACATTTAAATTTGAAACTGCATATAAATTGACAATTTAGTATGCACGCCCATAATTTATACGAACGTATGTTTGCTCGTGGGAGGTGAAAGTATTAGATGGCGCTGTGTGTGTTCACAATTTAAACGAACGTTTATGGATATAATTGGGGTGATTTTTTTGGTGGTGACTAGGTCTCGGGGACACAGAGGTATTGGTGGTGTAAAGGAATTTATATCGCACAATGAGGAATATGAGCATTCAGATACCGGTACCTCAAAGACTTCCAAATAAATTTAGGCAAATTGCCTTTCGGTGCCTGCAATCTTGCACATGTGTCGTGTCTTTTTTCATGTGTCGAGATTCTGAGCAATTCATGGGATGGAATCCGTGTCAAGTCTTGGCTCGACTAAATTCTCGTATTCCACCTGGCGGGGGTCGAACTGAAATTACCGGTTGACCCGTTGTGCGCACA
Source organism: Mycogona germanica (assembly GCA_034698785.1). Classification (NCBI taxonomy): domain Eukaryota; kingdom Metazoa; phylum Arthropoda; class Diplopoda; order Chordeumatida; family Chordeumatidae; genus Mycogona; species Mycogona germanica. The sequence continues at coordinate 3,755 of JAQGBY010001728.1, read as the reverse complement.
AGAAGGCCAGTTAAAAATGGCTTGATTTATAGTCCACACCAATACCTGTATATATACAAAATGGCGGCGTGTTCCATTTTCGATACGGCTCGATCAAGTCTAACCGTCGAGCGAACCGCATTCCATTTTTTCGAAAGCTCGCGCTCGTTTACAAATTTTCTCCCCAACACGCTCGGTACACATTTTTGCCCCGATAATTGGCCACCTTGCCGCCTAACCGCGACCGGGCGATGAGGGCCAGACGCGCGGCAACACTGCGGCTACCCTCCCCAACGAGATACACTCCATCGAGTTCAAAGGTAGTCGCGGTTCCTCACCGATGGCCCAGACACATACTCTCGTCCACCGTCGTTCGCATTGTTTGTATAATTTTTACTCTCGCTCTTTATACCTTTACCTTTTTTTTATCTCTGTAGAACGCGCGCGCGCGCTCGCTCAAACGACTCAAACGACTATGTAATTCGTAGGAACTATATATATATATAGTCTATACGAACGTATATTTAGAAAAAAATGTAATCGTGCATTTCGCTGCGCGCCATTTATGTATTTTTCGCGATAAACGTGTTATAATCACAGCGGGTTGCAGAGGCTGTGAGCACCCCGGGGCGGACTTGCTCTAAATTGCCACAGGGGGGTGCGCCTAGTCGATTCGGTAGTTTTGAAGTTGGACAGGAATTAATGTTTTGTTTTACTAAAAATTTAAAATGAATTAGCAGAGCAGTGTTAGACAGCAGATTAAATCATTTTTATCTCGCAAGTGTAGTGAAATCCTTCATTCTTTCCTTTTTTTCTGAAAGACGGTGGTGAATTTATTCCGCGGCCACTTACACGTTATGATGGCGTCACCAATATGATATAGAGAACAGTCGAATTATTTTTTTTAATACCAAGTATGTCAAATGCGTTCAAAATAAATACTATCTCAATTTCAAACAAATAAACACTGCTTTCATGAGATTGGCCGCACCGAGATACAACAAGAAAAGAAGGAATGATCGTCGGACCCGGCAATTAATTGTGTATCCGTAATCCGTTATCTATCACGCGATAAAATCGTTGTATCTGGGTGAGTCGATCTTATTTGGATGACCAGTGACTCGCGCCCCTTTTCGGGTTTCCGCGATGGATCGAATAGTCGCACGCACCCAAAGCAAACTTCGAGTTCAGGCAAATAGGTCGTCATTTTGTCATGCTATCGATGCGGAATAATTTTGGCAATAATCTTGGAATAGAGATTTTTTTGCACGCACGCACACAAGACACCTTTTACATTCATAACAACAAGTGTAAGGTTTAATTGGCAAGCTCGCACACTCTGTTCGCGGTTGAGAACATGTAGTATCGTCAAGACGAAGAAGATAAGGAATACTTGAAAAACGTTATTAAACAAAAATATATTTTAAACTTCGCATTAACAAAATTTGTAATCATTATCCGTTAATGAAACGAGGACGTCTGTGGTGAGTCATATTTCATGTTTGCGGACTCTAAAAGATAAGAACTGAGACGATAAGAAATGATATGACGTCATTACATTAAGAAATTCAATCACGTTCAGGTGAGCGCACATAAAATATGTAAATGTTTCTCGTCAATTAAAAAGATAAATCGAATCTAACAATTGGTGTATGTTAGGATACGAATAACTTTGTATAAAATATAGTGACGTCGTGCAAGAAACACCGGACGACAATCATTTATGTTATCCAACTTTTTACGCTTCTCCAGTCCGTTCCTCAAAGTAAGAAAAAATTACATTCACGCAAGAGCGGCATTTCCGAAAAATTAGAAGAAAAAAGTACACCTTTGTACAAATTCTAAACGGGCATTAGAATAAGTGACACGAGCTTGACTTGACCTACATGCGCCTTTTGTGGTTAGACCTGCAACGGAGAGTTTTTTTTGTATCGCGTAATTTGCCAACAAACAAATATTAATCGGTGCGTTTTTTTCTTATTTACTACCGTTTTTGTAGGTTTCGAGAGATCAAGAGAAAAAGATACTGCCGACAGTTGAGGAATATATTTTTTCTGCGAAGCAACTCGAATTTGCCACCGATCCAGAGTTGGTGTCCAGACCAAAGATGGCGTCTCGACCAGCTCTGTCAACTGTCCTCCTGCTGGTGCTCATGCACTTGACCACCACAGCTGCAGTGTCCTCTGTGGTACTGAAAGACGGACAGTACGATGGCATAGTGGTGGCCATCTCACCCATCGTTCCGGAATCCTCCAAAAACGCAGTCATTGATGGAATCAAGGTAAGCAATTTGTTCTTTAGCGATTCTATTAACCCAATCAATTCATACAGAGAATCTGAATACAGAGTTCCACTAAATACAGTATTCCACTAACTGGCATTGCACTTTCAATATCATATTTGTTTAAAAAATATGTTCGTCCAATCATTTAATTCAGTGACGTAAACGATTTTGAAGGATTGTCAAATTTGGAGGACAATATATTTTGGTCTCATTTTGGTGATTACGTTATCATGCATTTCAAAGATATCACAGATTTCAAATTCAATTTGGTCAACGTTTACATTATTTTCGTAACGCTGCCTTAATTGTGTCAGCATAGCAAGAACTCGTTCATTAAACGGTGAAAGATTTGGGATGTCAGAAATTATTTTAATTTACTGGTTCAAACGCTTTTAAAATATTCCAAAAAAGCTCGTACAAATATGACTTGAAAATCGGATCGTGATTTCTGGTTCGTGATAAATCGAACTCGACTCGTAGTAGCCCAGTCGGTATTGCGACTGACTGTGGCTCGACGATCCCGGGTTCGATTCCAGGGGTACTGGTGAAAATGTACCCCCACACATAGTGCCTAATCACCAAGAGGGACACAGAAACGCCTGCAGTGATAGCGCCTATAGGAAATTTTAGAAAAAAAAACTCCCCGTGGCAATTGTAACAGTTGCAAGTGCGCACGTCGGCAAATATAAATTATTCAAGGCGCCAAGCCGAGGAAGGCAAGGTAGTACTTGAAGCTCGTTTCGAACTGCGCGCTATAAACCCATAAGCCACAAATCACAGTCGGGGTGCCGCCGCGCGGCTGATCAACGACTGACCTATAAATTCGAGTGTGTACAAGTCGGTAGACTGGTCGCAAATTTATTGTGGGAGTGAAATTGGTGTTCTATGCCATGGGAGAGCTGCGATGACGGCCCTGAACGCGTGATTAACGAGATTCATACAACAACAACAACAACGATGTAGGCCCAACGCCAACTACTAAAAAAAACTGTATTGTAAAAACGCCCAGCAAAACGCGGGCAGTTCATTCGTGTCAAACGGTTTTGTAGCCTCGGGGACAAAAACGTGCAAACCTTATTGGATACGACAGGAGGTAAATCAAGGTGTGCTTTTTTCCCCTACGAAAAAATATAAGCAACCTGCGTAATTGCATGGCTATCGAAAATGCAAACAATGACTTGGCCTGCATTTGAAAAAAGAAATGAATTTTAACTCATTTCATTTTTTTTTTAATTCGGGAATTTTAATACGCCTTTGGGAAACTTCAACAATAATAATCAGTTTTCGCCAAGTCTTAATTAAAAATAAATTATTTTGCGATTTTCAGTAAAAAGGGCCTCACAAAATCTCGATATTACCCAAAATCAACGAATCACTGTGTCCCCGTCCTTGAGACGGGCTTACCCACTTGTACGATATTACATGCATCCGATAATGTAAATATGTCAATTGATGAATCAACAACATTCCCCTACATATAATTTTAACATCA
>JAQGBY010001727.1:0-27294 GCA_034698785.1 Mycogona germanica | reverse complement strand
CATACACCTGTATTGCACAAATCCGTTAATTTTATGAGACCTTTTGAACGAAACGTTGTAAACGTCGACAAAAAAGTACGAAGGCCCAGCGTCCGATGCATTCAGGCACTAAAAAACGGGTGCCAACCTGAATGTAAATTGCCGAAAAAATCCATCCCGCAGCGAAGAAAACAACTGCATTCCCGCCCATCGCAGCACAAGACGGGCACATCAACAACAAAAATGTATGGGGTGAAATCAAGCTTTCTTTCCTCTCGGTGATGACGAAAGCAGAGACGGCGACCCAGCACGCGCGCCATCTGTACAAGTGATGAAACGGCTGAGCAATAAAAACGATAGACAAAAAAAAATTTGGGGGTAGATGAGCGGAACAAAAAATCAGCACTCCGACACGCCCCGAACGGAACAATCATCGTCACGCGGAAGCGACGGCTGCGCCTCCGCCCCACCACCCAACGGTCAAAGGTCGAACTATCCTCAGAAGCAGCACCCGTTCCGCTGCATTTATAATTTTCTTTCAAGAAAATAAAACATAATAAATGGCAAGTGGAGCCCGGGAGAGCGCCGGAAGAAAAACGACGAACAGAGCCGTCAGGCGCTGTCCCAGGCACAACTTTGTCATTTATTATATTCAATCCTATCCTATTCTCATTATTTTTCCAGGGTGGCCACTGTCAATAATAGTCACTGTGACTATTATTATTCGGGACACATGACAATTCGTCAGTAAAATACGAATATATTGACATTGTGTTTTTGTCTTCAAGTCTCCTTAATTTTCTTAAATTTATTTTCGACTGAATGATATTTTTGGCCAGAGTCCGTTCTAAAACAATAGACAGTCACTATCCACATTTTTTTCCAAAGGGTATTATGTAATTAAAATTACACAATTTCGTCAAGATCGTAGAAGAGCGAAAACCCATTTCACGATTGAAAGATCACGAGCAAATAACACACAAGACGAAAATGTTCATTAAAAATCGCCGAACCGGAACGATGTTGATCGTCGAGATCGCAAAAATCGCGCAAAATGATAAATATGCACGAGGCGTAACAGTGCAGAAATTACATCAAATTGGATTTTTTTTTAAAATTCAAAGTCAGTTGAGGCCGCGGAGAAACAATGAAAGGTTAGACTATAGTCCGCGACTTGTGCCATCTGTGGCGATAGTGTCAACTATACCTACGATTGGCATATATTCACTGCAAAGACCATGTCTCTTCAACTCATTTCATTTCACGATGTCTTCACCAAAAATGACATACAGAGTAATACAAATTTAGAAACCGGAAGGTCCAAGCGGTCATTACCAAAACAATTGACAACTGACGTCCAGTTTCGAAATCGAACATGCCTAATCACTTCCTTCAATTTATCGTTATTCAATATCATCCCCGCATTCACAAAAAATGGTCTATATAGAACGATGAAGTCGGGACGAAAACGTAAAAGCTATTCAGACGGCAATCTATCTGATTGTAATCATAACGGTGACGTAATAGACATAGAGTCCCCTCCCCGGCTGTGCGAATGTAGACGAAAAAAAGAAAACAAGTCGTGCCACCGGATTCATTATTATTGGATTAAGGGGAAATTTACTGTGGGGGTCAATTTGGTCGGACAGTGATATTCGAAATATAAAAAACTAGCCAACAAAAGGAAATGCTGGCGGTTATATATAGACGACGTAGACATATTGCAGTGGTTAGATTTGTGGTGAGCGACGGGGGAGGGGGTGGACCAATTTCCATTACGTGGGGCAGCACCGATTATTAGACAAGCAAAAAAAAGTATTTATTTTGCGTCCGCGAGTAATGTGTCGACATTGCTTCCTCGGCCGGACCATTACTGCCGCCACTGGACAGAGTGTCTGTCCCCAACGGGAACAATTGTCCAACTGGACATCATTCACCGAAAAGCGATAGAATAGGGGTGAAATAAGGTGGGAGGGGGAAAGTGTATAGAAACGGATTCGAGGGGTGTTGGGGGTCGGATGGGATGGCCAGGAAAACGACGGACTTTCGCGCCAGCCAACCTCGGACCCAATCAATTCAGCTAAACGTCGACTGATTGGTGAATGGCCGGATTAGCGACGGAAACCTTTAGCTGCATGCTCAAGATGGTCGGCAGGAATTAAACTGACATTTGAGGTCGGGTGTGAAAAAGGTCCGCACCGTGTTCCTGTGCAGGAGGGGGTGGGTTGCGTTGGGTGGATAGAGGCATACTGACAGGGGACTGGGTTCAAATCAGTGGTATCCCGATTTTCGATATGCATAGATATAAGTGCAGATCGAGTGAAGTGCTTCACTCAAGACGAGAGATGCCTTGAATTGTCATATCGCTGGCTCTAACAGTGTGCAAAGCACATAAGGGTTGCCCAAATATTTCATGTTGAATTAATATACCGAATGTAAAGTGCACAAAACGGTCATTTTCAGGGTGGTCCAATAAAATCGAGACCAATTTTTTTACATGTAAATAAAAATCTTTTTGGTTTCGATTTTTATAGAAATCCATTGTGTAAAAATTTTAGAAACAAGAAATTTGAAAAATAATGTCTTACATCAGGAATCTATATAATAAATCGAAATTTTGCTCTACATAAGTCTCAGAAGTTTGCAGTGTCATGCCACATGTCACCTCCATCCATTTATAAACGATGGATGAACCGATTATTAGGGTTCGAATCCACTAGCCTTCGACCAACCAGGAATGAGGAGAAGGATCTTGTCAAAGATTTTTACTAATCAAGATTCGAGAACAGTATACAGAAACCTTTCGAATCTCGAAATCATGTAACGTTGACAGTTCTCGCCTAATGTAGACGAGAAATTTCTTGTCTCTCGACTGAAGTCTTGCATAGGGATGATCAGATAGGTAGAGAGGAAGGAAATTACATTGAATTCGAGTAGTCGAAAACTCAGCACGACCCCTCCAACACCACCCTCCAATCGATTTTGCCCCAGGCCCAAAGAACCAACCCAACCCGTCTCGGAGCAACGCGCGAGACAAAAAGCCCGAGGTGGGTCGGGTAGGGGTCCAGAAAAAGTGGGGTGGCGTGAGGTGAGAAACGGATGGGGGGAGTCCTTTGGTCTAGCGACGCCATAAGTCACTTTAACGATTCGCCCATCCCGCGGTGCATTGTGACACGGGCGTCGTCCCTTGACCTCCCCCAACCCCTCCCTCCCCCCTCGCATCACTCGCTATCCCTGCCTCAAGTCCGACCCCACTTCCCCCTCTCTCCCCGCACGAACACAACGACGTGCGTTTCTGTTATTCATACGAAAAACGAGAAAAAAGCTTATGCAAAGTTCATGTGTAGTTGGGGGAACGACGACGCCCATTATCGAGTTCATTTGCTCTCACTCTCACTTATGTTCCTCCATCTCTCTCTCTCTATCCTACGTAGTACTGTGGATGTTGATGACGCGGGCAGCGCCGCGGCTATTCAAACATTTGACCCCGGGGTCCCACTGCCGGTCGGACTCTTACCAAAAAGCAGCTCCACCCCTGCAGAAGTTGTTCAGATTCCCCTCATCCAATACCACCACCACCACCACCACCACCCCCCCTGCCCTGTCACAAGCGTCCCGCAGAGCTGGCACGTTCGTCTGAGCAGAGGATCGAATCCCAGTGGTCTCTCCACCACTATTATTTCCGGCTTGGGTTTATGTTAGTGAGGTTACGTATTTTTAAGTTTCGAACACTTGTGAGCAACTTGGGATTCATTTCTTTCCCATATTCAAGGTGATCATGCATGAATTTAAGAAATAGGGTCCAAAGAAATAGGAACGGTGCTACCCCTGTCAGCCAGCAAACACACACTAAAATGAGGAATAGCTCTCGGTAGCCAAAAGGTGCTGCCTCGAGTACAAAAGATAATTATATTGGATGATCCAGAGGCATCAACGTAGTCGGTACTTCTGGGAAATAAAACCAGAGTAGCCAGTAGGATATGCGAGAAAACCTCAATTATTCACTTCGTGTGGAAAAATTCGAAATTATAAATTTTCAAAAAAAAGAAACATTCATCGGACAGATTATACGGCAAAATTGTTGCTAGCTAGAAAGCCAAACGTAGAGAATGGAATCTTTGCAGAGATGAGATCCCGGCCACAGACGAGTCAAGTGCATCGGCTGCTCTTTGTTTTTGCATCGATGACATCACCAATGATGTCATTATTTGGCAGCCATCTTTGCCAAAGGGCAGACGACGACGAGGGAGATGTAGAAATCATGCGAAATGGTCGCCAGGGAAAACCAATGTAAGCAGTGAGAGAGAGGGGGGAGGATACGAGTTTATCCTACACACACACACCAACGTCAAGCGGAAAGTCACGTACCCCACCCAATTTCCACCATCCACCCACACACCCTCATCCTGTCGAGAGTACACCACCCATCCCCCAGTAACCCCCTTCCATCTCCTAAGCATACATTGGGTCTCTCAACAAAAGGGCACTGGGGGAAATGATGGGACCCGTGGGCCCAATAGAGGCAATCGTATGTGTGTCTTCTATGCCCTTCCACCACCCCCAAAACACACGACACAAGTGGACATATTTTCGTAAGTTTATTAACCTAATTGGAGACGCGAGCGTCAGCCCGTGTATCAATTGTTTCGATAGCAGAACGTTCAGGCAAAAGCTAATCTCGAGGTAGAACCGGGACGAATTTTACAAAAATAACAATTTGACTAGCTAACGTCCAATGACTCATTGGACGAGCTGTTTCGTTACAAAAATAGTAATCCTTTTTGTCGCTTACAACCATGTCATAAAATATCGTCAGACTCACCAATCGAGGACATGTTGTATAGAGAAACACGAAAACCAGCACTTACCTATAAATAGAAAAAGGGAAAAAAAACATCAGTCAAGGTAATCAATCTTATACAGTTTGAATGTCATTAACAATTAATTCAGATTTTAGCAATTTAAAAGAACTTCAACCATGATTGCAAGACGTAACACCAATATTTCAATTCAAATTAAGTTTTATCGATTGTACTCGAAGTAGCAGATAATCGAAAACAACTAAAAACAAACACCACATACGCACAAAGTAGAAATGAAACCTGATTGCAATCATCGATATTTATTCGATTCTAGGAAACCTTTCTAAGCGCTCTAACTAATAAGGTAATTACTCCGTTCACTTGGTCAGGATGTCACCAACAGCCAGTAGGCAGCAATTTTTTTTCAAACCCAATTTCCAATTTGACACTACCACCCTAAGCCGGTATGTGACGTTTATAGGGCACCATACAAATTGAGCGGACATTTTGAGCCAATCGTTCTTGCCGAGCCAGGGCATTCGAATTTTATGGCGAAACTTTATCGATGGGGTTGTAAAAAGAAATCAACGGGACATCCCTTGTCATAACGGTTCGTCGCGACACTTAAAGCTAAACACCGTGGCAGCGGCAATACACACTCGATGTAGGCGAGGCCGGACACATCCCCCCCGCCACTTGCGATTTCAAAACTGAAATCCTCATAAATTGTGTCACCGTATAAAACTATTTTATAGTCCCATAAGTCCTCTTTCGAGCGCTACTGTTTGGTCTATAAAAACGGGGTCTGCTTTGGCCAATTTTTATTTTTTGAGACTCTCCACTAGATTACAATGCGACCCTATAGACCTCGAGACCGCAGAACTTTGATTCTGTATAACGAAGAACTAACAGAGTGGACATGAAAAACGTATAATTGCACTACGTAATTCCTTTCCCAGGGTGACTCATGCGGGGAAGAGGTAGGTGTAGCAAATATCAACTTTAAAAGTCTCATAAAATATTATACTATAGAAAATGAACCAAAAAGTCGCTGTAAGAGAAATAACATACATGGAGAAATAACGCACTTTTTATTGATGGAAATTCGCAAAGAAATCTGAAAAAGCTTGGAATTATCTAATCACCTTTAGCAATTGAAGCAATTAAAAAAATGTTGAATGAGAACTGCATTTTAATTTTAACTTAATCCAGAATACCAGATAAATGAAGTCTTTCGAACATTAAATATTGTTTAAAATCGCATCCACCTTGATCTTAAGCATTAATTTTTTGTAAGCATCTAATTATCTATGTTCTGATTTGGGTGATAATAACAAAAGATCAACAAACGTACATTCGACATCGCTAACGACCTTCCTTAAGACAACAAAGAGCAAGGTCACGCTCAATACAACAAACGCAGCTGTTCCAGACTCCTGAAAGGAATCGGAAGGAAAGCAATGTGACCAAATACCATCCACTGTCACAGTCACCTTAGACCGGAACATCTGGTGATACAAGTCTGACCAAACCGACTGCAGCAAATGCACCTAACTGAATTATAGCGCTCTCTCCCAATTCCGATTTGATTTTGCCGCTTGTGAGTGCGGCGTTCAGCGCTAACCCACGTCCACCTATTGTTCCAGCACGATTTATTCACTGATTTATCCCGAAAACGAGACGGTCAACCATTCGACGCGATTGATCCCTTAATCGACCCCGTCCGGCACTAAATGCTCATTGGCGTCCCCCAAAATTCGAACTCTTCACACACCCCCCCTTCCTTTCCCTGGTCCCGCCCTACGCACGGTAGAGGTTATGCGTGGCAGCGAAGGGGTTGCTTTTGTGACTCACTTTTGGCTCGACAACACACGGCAGACACACACGTCTAAACGACATTTTCGATTGCACGCATGCTGCCCCATTTACCTATTGGATCAGTTCACGCGCATTTACTGCCAATATTACAGCGAGAAACATAAACCTGGGCATTCATATAGTATTGTGAAGGGACGCGTCGGCGGTCATAAAAATATATACGCACCACTGCTCCCCCCCCCCTTCATCCACCCCCATATCCTAATATTAATCACGCTTAGTTTGCCAATGTGCGCAAGGTAAAGGTCAGCAATATTGCGATTACGTCACAGTCATCGTCATCGTCCAATTTGCATGAAACCATCAGTGACGAGGACTAGGAAACAAAAGGAAACAAACCAGGATAAATTTCAGAATGTTCAGCGAATTGCTAATAAAAACTAACTTTTTATAAACGATAGACAATTTACAAGATTCTTCGAGCATTAAAAAAATTAAAACACCTCTAATCATTTGCGTCGCCACCCTCGTCGGGGTACAGTACTCGTCTGTTCGTGGGGCGCTGGAGAAAAAAGAAAGTGGGCGATAGATGAATCTTCTTTTCTTTCGTGAAGAGTTTGTTGTCAGTGCAGCATGTGTATGGTCGCGTCAGTTGCAAACAAACGAGAAGAACAAAAAACGCAGCAACACGCGCGTAAACTAGGCACAAGTGGTATTTAAAATACCATAAATCACAAATTCTCTCTTTTTTTTTGTTTTCCTTCCTGGAACACCGGATTTACATTTACACACTATCTACGAACAAAAAACCCTCCTAGAATAGCAAATGCAGGGTCCAATGAGACAATAACTAAAAGAGAAACTATGGTGAGAGTGTGTTATTTATCATTCGAGTCAAGCAAGCGCTTGCACAGAGAAATGACAAGGCGACATTGTCTTCACTTCTCACTTCCTGAGACCAGAACACAACTGAGTTTCTTTCTCACCCACGGTTTATTAAAATTACATATTTAACGAAAGCTCACACCAATTCGAAATCTAGCTCAATTCCCTAATTTATTTCAGCAAGTACTGTCTCTTATGCAAATTGCAATTTTATTTGCAGTTCCAGGGCAGATGACAAGCTTGCAACGTAAAGGACTCAGCTCATCTGTTTTACACGAGCGCCATCTACTGGTTTTAATTACGATGTTTACGTAGACATTTTCTGCATTGACGAAAACATAATACAAAATCACATTATTATGATACTTTAAGGATTAGCTTCGCTGAAAAATATCAACATCTTAGATTTTTCCCGGAAGGTGATATGAAGATGACATTTATCTTTTGTACTGGTAACGCCAACTTGGGTGGGGTTATTCATCTGTCATCTGCCTAGTTAAAAAAATAATGGATTTAGAGTTAACCGATTTTCGCTAGCTATTTTCGATTACACTGACGCAGGGTCATATGACCTTTTCCTGCTCACAGTTTCTCCATTATTCAGAATAACTTCGCGATTGCAGATTCTGTGGGTCTTCCTCACTGCGTTCGAATAAGCTCCACTCGACGAATATTCCAACACACGCATCTTCACTTTTATTCAGAGTTGTCGCCAATATACTGTACTCCCGGGGCCATGGCAGAAAATCGGTGGGGATTGAAGGAAAATAGCTCGGGTAACAGCTAAACAACTCCTGAAAGCTTTCACAATGCACAGATTTTGCCGCGGATTTAGTCTCGCTCGGCAAACGCGCTCTCCCTCAATAAGTCAGTCGAGGGTCCTTCCCACAAACATAAATGTCCTCGCCATGCTCGGTTTTATGCCCTTGATGACACGCCATATCCGTCAATCGACACGGGTGGCGCTCCGCTCGCTTCACTCATGTGTTGAAGGATTTAATTTCAAACACGGTGAATCAAGGAGTCGTAATTTAACATTGAAAAAATATCGTAAATTCAAAGACTTTTTCGGCGTACTAATTTAATATTTTAATGATCGCTGCAGGGCGTGACATCTGGGGCATTTGAAGCGTGGTGTGGTGTAACTACATTTTAATTTTTTATTACAATAGTTATGGGCAAAAATGCAATCTTGGCATGTCAAACTATCGAAATAAAATGTCACGTAAGCCAAAACTTTTATATACCGACCCAATGATAATGCATCTAGTAAACCCTCTTGTTTCTCTATTCGAGAAAACCCCGAGTTACGCCACAAGATCTGCCGCTTAATTTGTTCCTTCCACGGATGGAACGCTTCTTAGAAGATTTAAAAATTAAAATAATAACGACGAACTAAATGTATGCTTCACCGAAAGAATTTCCTTAACAATCAATATTCCTGCTTAGATATTGGTGTGAGCAGGGCATGAAGTATCGCGAATTCTCTAATAAGAACGAAACTAATTTTTTATGATAAACCACCAGTTACTTGCTCTGTCTAACACGGCAAGCATATTCCACAAGGTCTGTTTTAATTAGCAGATGTGCATGCAAAAACAAATATGGGGGATGGGACGCATAATTTAAGGTGCGCGTAGACATGATCCATCAGTTAACTTGATATATGGAAATGTTAAAACTGGAAAACGAGGTTGCTGACCCACACAGACCATTCACAACGCGAAGGTAATACAGGTCGAGTCGGATTTGCATAAATTATACTCTGTATACAGTATTTTGACGCGGCGGTCATTCCCGGAATCAAAAACGCAGCGTGATATCTTCGCATGAATCCTTTCGCCACATCTCGCCTCGGAACCCAAAAAAGCCGCAAGCCAGTTCTTAATCCATAAAAACTACTGCCAGTGAAACTCAGGTGCGCGTGGGTTAAGGTGGTTCGACGAACGATTAAAGTAGCAATCAATGTCACCGACGTTTCCATGTGTAAGTACCACCTTCCCCGAATTTTGCTTTTTTTCTCCTCACCAAACTTGTGGTCATCCTGAAGGCTTCTACAATTAAAGTGCAAAACTATTAATCTCTTCAGTTGCGGGTTTCAAATGATAGTAAATTTAGCGTTTCGGGAGAGCGACAATCTTCTGCAAAGATCATTGAATTGAAGGAGGAGCTTGCCTTGTTCAATATTTCTTAATTTACTGCAAGTGAGGATTTCTTGTGGGAATACACTAAGAAAATGTGGAGCAACACACAGATTAGTCTGCAATGTGAACTAGGCTTAACCGGTTGGGTGGAGAAGTGAGACCCAGATAGATTGGTAACCCGTTGTTGTCGTCCTGTGCACTTTCACCACCAAACCACTACATTTCTTTGTCCATGTCCGTTCGCTTCATAATTCGAAATTTGATGAAACTCGCCGGGGTTAGAGAGAAGGTGGAGAAGAAGTATGGGGGAGGGAGGGAATGACGTGTCGCCCATTAAACCTCCACAAATGATTTGCTGAACCGAATCGCACACTGCTCCACGATTGGTGAAACCAGAGCGGCTACAGAAAATAAGCTGGACGATGGGGGTGGGGTGGTTGTCCGACTCGTTTGTACAGTCAGTCTATATGTTTAGGGATTGGTGGTTGCGGTGATGGGGAGGGCAGGGGGTGGGGGGTGGCTATAGATTGGGGCAGAGCGGCTGGATTTGAGGGTTCTTGGGTGTAGGGGATGATGTGGGAGTGCGTAGAGGGGGGAGAGAGGTGGTATAATTGCATCCGACGACGCCTGGTAGAACCCGTATCAGAGCTGGATTAACACATTTGAATATCGCCGACAAATGATTGCGACCAGTTGTTTGGCTAGACCTTGCAAAAACCCTGCAGGCGGAATGAAAAGCGAAAACAATATTTTTAAAAAAATCATAAGCCGACGACGTACGACTATATATATATATATATATTGACCGATTATAGGATTTGGAGGCGAAAAACTAGCTAAATTACATTGACACCATAACTTAGAATTTGCATATTTTACATTGAATTTAGCAAGAGATAATTTAATATACAAGGCAAGTGGCAACAAAAATAATAATCAATAATGTTGCACATTTTTATTTTGAGTTTGTGTTTGGCCGTCGCATTGAATACTCACGAATGGCGCAACGCAGACCTATCAAATTTTCTCTGGAAGTGATCCCGCAAATTTCAACATAACTTATTTCAGGTATTCTTGATGTGTCGTTCATGAGATATCACTACTTGAAGTTTATATTGCGGAAAAAATAAGAAATCTTTGACTTTTATCTTTATCTGTCATTGATAACAAAAGAGAATGCACACAAATATCCCCAACGCATTAAGGAGATCCCGGCGCAATAAACTAACTATATTATTTATTTGACTTTATTCGACAACGACCACGAACATCTACCGACTTCATGACAACTTCAGACAATCTGTTTTTGAAACGCTTTTGAGTACCATAACGTACTAAACAACCTTTTAAAGCGAATCACAGAAATGAGAGGTGTGGTTTTTGTTCCAAAAATGTACTTCTCTTTTGAATAAAACAGCAAGTAGCTTCATGATTCCGGGCGACAACCGGTCCTATGGCTGGTTATATTACAACATAATTTAATATTATTTCGGCACTGCTCCGGAAAAGACTGAATATTTAATTTAACAATGTCATTGTACTTGTAATTTCTCCCGATTTGTCAGCGCCTGTGCTGTAACTATTCAATCGAAATTCGGTCAATATCTCGTACACCATCTGGCATCGCTGCATAAAAATATATGTGGAACAGAGTAGTAGTGTGTCAGTTTTCGTCCCTCTGTCTAAACATACGTTGCCTGATCGAGAGACTACTACTGAATTATTTCCTTTGAAAAAACCACGAATAGGATGAGGACGGGGTGGCGGCAGAAGCGGTTTCGACAAAGGCCGAAACGGAATCCGATCAACTGCAGAGTGTGTGTGTGTGTGTGAGACGACAAAACCTGGCGTCCTATCTTCTTCTCCGCAGCACAAAAAGCGTCGCAACTGCTTATTCACGCCTATAATTTATATAATGAACCCCGTCGGCGAGAACTTCGCCACTTAATACCGCCATAGAACATGAATTGGAATACCCTCTCGTCCGTGTCATTGGCACGAAATTGGTAAATCCGAATTGCATGCGGGCTCAGGAACCGTACCCATACAAGGCAGTGATGCCGCTCACTCACTGTCAACTCAAACTCCAGTGATGCCGTGTCACCAATTCATATACCATATATATGATCCACCTATTTCCTATTGCACAACTACAAGCAACTGCGCCTTGTAATATTACCAGTTTCGAGAATTTCAGAAAACATTTATAATAAAAAATAAATCCTCACTCATGTATTTTGGGCAAACCCAGCAAATGATGGATGGAATAAACGAGTCAGCGCCGGAAATGGGACACCGGGACCGTCAAACCACAACTCCTGTCGCGGTCAAATTAGCAGCGATAAGAAAATTAGAAAACATGTATTTTGTATTTGAAAAATCAGATGAATATTTAGAAAATTTACTAAAACGAATTTTTTTAATAAAGCTGACAAGTATTTTAAATGGCATTCTTCAAATGCACTGTAATTTCAAGAAATGGACTAAATGTTATGCAATATTCTCGCTTCCGCTTCCACTCTGTTTGAGAATGCCTCGCCACTACAATGGCGTCTGTGGCGCGCGACGGGACGACCTAGGTGCCACAGAGACTTTGGAGATTTCTCCCTCGGTTGACGATACAAGTTTCCAAATGTCAGCATCAAATCGCCTTCCTACACACACACACACCTCGTATTTACACGGGGGTAAACACGGCCTAAAAGCACGCGTGACACGCACCAACGCCGCGGCCAATAAATTGCCAGTCGCCATTTGAAAAGCCGCGCCATTAATAACGCTGTCGCCTTATGACGCGAGGGGTCTGGCCGCCGCTGCATCACATGGTGGCCACATTTTTAGGTTTTCTCTCACCATCGTACCCACTCAGAACGCATTACGTCACATTGGGAAGCCGAAGAAAAGTTCTACATGCCACTCTAACCACATGACAATAAGTCAAAAATATCTAAGACAAATATTGTCGAAGTAACAAACAATAGTTAAATCACCTCCAGAGTCTGAAACTTAATTTATTCGACCACTTTTGCTAGTCATCCATTTCCGTTAAAATCATTCACTCGCAACCTTTACTTTACAACTACTAACTCTAATACAACTCTTACAACTCTTACTATTACTTACCATGTTACTTACTACTACTTATTACCTACTCACTACTCTACAACTCTTACTAATTACAACTGTAATACTGTAATCTGCACGGCTTCTCCCAGAAATAAACACTCCGGAGACATTGGACCGAACGAAAAGCCCGATTTCAGAGCCGTCCTCCGTATGAAGCGAACGAATTCTGACCGATTTGAATATTTGATAAGAGTAAAAGCAATTTTATGTCACCTAAATATCCGGTGTCCATATATATATACGCATGGCGCGACTTAATAGAGACGAGAGTGCGAGCTAGGGGAATAGAGGTTTAGGAGCAGATTTTGGCAGCCGTCCACACACAACCACACACTGAATACAGCTAGAGATCTCCTCTACCCACCTTCCCAACCAAATATCAAAGACCAATCCGACACCAAAAGCATTTTCATATAGCTCACCGGCAATTTCCCCTCTATCCCCCCCTTTCATACATGTTTTCCCTTCGCCGCCCTTGGGTGCTTCTTTTTTGTTTGGTCGAATCGAGGTCCATCCACTGCCCTTTATTAACTGAATTACGCCAGCGAACGCGATATATGAATGATGTAGGTGGCGCCACAGATCATAAATCAGGCATCGGTACTTCCCTTATGAATGTCTCCACTACATATTCATAAACTGAGGGGGGTCATATATCATCCAACATTCAAAAATAAAAACATTTTCAATTAAATGTTGGTGGAAACTTTCAACAATAGCTTTGATTAGTAAACAATTGCGCGACATTGCAAAATTGAGAACACAAATGTCAACCACCCCACAATTTTGCCAGATGTAACCAGTCAAAATTCAACAAAAACTTGTTTCGGACGCTTTTAGCGCTAAGTGCATTGACATTTTTCGACTACGCAATTCCCAGATTTTTAAATTTATATGCAGAATCAGTTCGCCCGTCTTACGCATATTGCAACAACGTAGCTGACAGCAGTCGTACAGTAAGTAGTAAGTAACGCACGTTTGTTTACCTGAACATAAAATTGGTTATTTATTTAAACATTTGGGTGGAACCTGCGTAACATCAGCTCATTATGGAACATACTTGTCTGTCTTGTCTTATGGTGGGAGAATAACACAAAATGGGCTTGGGGGAAGGCAAGGGCGGATTTTGTTTTCAAACGAATCTTCGCTTTCCCATTTGTGACAAGGCACGTCTGCTGTTACCAGACCATAAATCACCAACTCTGCCAACTCAGTCTTCTCGGAATTCAACCGTCCCGAAATTTATGCACGATATATCGCAATGGGACAATATTCTAAACAAAAAATTTAGAAGAGAGAATGAGATGCAAAATGCATGTTTCACTCTCTCATACACATTCCGAAATACAAAAGCACCTACCTATACGAAATATCACTTTTGTCGAGGTAAGAAATCTAAACTACATTGTGTGTACCGTGTATAAATAATAATGAAATAAAGCAGCATATACTTTTTTTATATTCATATTTGAGAAACTAGTCATAACAGTGCCGAGAAATCATTTACTACAATACTTGAAAGTGCGTCATTGTGTTCGTCAGTCACAACGAAAACTGAGACTGGATTGCAGTTCCGACAATTTCAAGGCCAACGTCACTTATTTCAGGTCTTGATTTTGTGTTTTTCTTGAGATGTCATCAGTTGAAGTTCCAACCATCGCCATCGCTTCACCGGAAAATTGAAATATGGCGTATCTTAATAAGTGATGAACTGATGAACTTAAAAAACTGGTAAAATGTGCCTCACATAGTGCCTAAGCACTGAGAGGGGTACACTTTAGTGAATTTAAAATAAAAATAATAATAATAATCACCATGGCCACCATGACGCTGACGGTGAGAGCGCTACTCTAAACTGTCAACGCAGACTTAAAATCGAAGGGATTATTGATTATCAAGATTGGAGATTGGTTTGTTCCTGAAATCCAAGTAACACCTTTCGTGTTTCTAACTGAAACAGGGAGGAGGGGGATGATAAATTTCCTCAACTTTCAAACAGCCGATATGGGGCTATGGCCTGATGGTTCTACGTTTTTTGTGGGCGTGCGCATAATTGATGACAACGCCCAGCCGAAAAACACGCAACAGCAGCGGGATGCCCGAGTCATGAGAGACAGGCGAGACGCAAAAACTGACTGCTTCTAACTAACTAACCAACGTTCCCCCTTCATCCCCCAATCCCTCACGGACACCCGATCTGGTTAGCAATCGCATTAATTCACTAAATATTTCCTCGAACTCATATTTCGCGGGACAGCAAAGAAAAGAATAACGCATACGAATCGAGTGATGGCTATTACAGGCAGCGCCTTAAAATATCCACGTCTCAAAATTATGCTTAAAGAAAAAGAAGAAAATGGTGACCCGAAATCATCGTTGCATCGATTAACGTTATTGCATTAGCGTGTTACGACAACACAGAATCTCGAGCTTGGTTATTTATATTGCATTTTATTTACAATATACTCTGTATTCAACACTGAAACACAATTTTCTTTAACTTAAGTACAGTAATCTTTTTTATGCGGTTCTCCGCGTCAACCTGACCATCAGCTGTGAGGGGTAAGTTGTTTCGTGGCTTAGATATTAAATTTACTGTAACATATAATTAAGTCAATATCAGCACATTAAGGCAATACTGAGAAAATTGTACTCGATATCCAAAAATGTAAACATAACATATTATTTTTACTTTCTTTACGGAATATCCGAAAGCCACATTTGGGTTCAGCTCGACCCGAGCAAGCTATTCTAAAAACGGCTTGCACAATCATTTTTAAATAAAGACACATGCGTAGGGTTTTGAAACATCCAGTACACGCTAATTCAGACGAATGTTTTCGAAACCATTCGTGTGGGTCCAACGATTTTTGGCAGTGTTCTCAGTTTCGTGGAAAGAATATAATTTCATGGGAGCGGTGTTTAACCGATGATGTTGCAGAAACAAGTTATCTGACGAGCAAATCTAACAACATACAGTGTACACGATGAACCAGCTGTACCAGGAAACTGTATCAAATGGACGAATCATCCTCTTCTTCACTCTATCTACTTCATTTTTACGACAGATGCTGCGAAATGTGTCAGGTTTCAGATTCGCCCGTGTTTACAGGTCGTCGCCACCAGGTTCCCACTGACTCGCAGTAACACCGTTAGGAGCGCGTCGGTTGGTGCCTATGCCGCGAACGCTCGTTTCGATCGATTGTTTGTCACTGCGAATGTGTAACGACATCGGGAGAGCTGAAACTAATCAGAAGCCCGATTTGTAATAAAGGAGAAAATTAAATCACACTTGGGAAGAAAAGAATGGGGGGGGGGAGAGAGAGAGAGAAACACGGTTGACGCGTGTTCTTCCTGGATTTAATGACCCGAAAACTCGGGGTTGACGCTTCCATGAAACGAGAATCCCCACCCCGTGGATGCAAACGGATCGGCGGGTCATCTTTCCTGGGTAGACATCAATTCCAATGTTCCAAAAATGCTGTCTCAAAATTGGTTAGGAACAGAAAATTTGTTCACTTCCATGACTTAACAAATGTTTATCGATCCTTTTTTTTTAACCCTAAACAGCCCAAATTAATTGTAATCGGATTATCGGTTTAAAAAATGTAATTGTATTTAAGTGGTATCGTTATAATGAGTGGCGTACAGTCCGGAGTTACGACCGAACCTGTGACAATATTTTTCAGATTTCAAAACTATTCGAAATCTAAGGAGAAAAAATGGCTGCCGAGCAAAAAATGAAACGAGGAGAAATTGATATAAACTTGAAGACGAATAACCAACCAATAGCCAACAATAGCCAACCTCAGAGTGCGTAATTTAATATTGTCATTAATAAAATTGACTATGTGCACCTAACCGCGGGTCAGCATGGCGAAGTGACCCATTAATCCCCCAGACCCGTCAACACCCCCACTCGGGTTCATTCATTGCACCGTCCATTGTTGGCGATCTCGTTCCGGCGGTCAGCACGGCTTTGTGTCCGTCCGCCCATTTAGCGCGTGGCCACAGCCGGCCGCGATCGCCCGTCCGTCCGGCGAGCTGTCCGACCAGACACGTAAATTATCGCCCGAACGAGGCCAGGGGCCCCCAAAAACGACGGAGGAAAAATATTATACTGGAAACCAATTACCGATCCATTAAACAAATCACACAGTTATTCTCCCCACCCACCCTCCTACCTCACCACATACAAATCAGCCATAACACTTGCCTGATTGTGTCCGGTTATTCACATTATATTTGGCAGATATTATGAAATGGATAACGTTTCGCAAAAAGCCGTCAATGGACACATCCATTATTGAGACAAAAAAATTAGTTCTTAAAAAGGTAGACCAAAAAATAAATATTGTGTTTCAAAGAATCAGTTGGCTGGTTAAATTATTTATCAAAAGATGTTTACATAATAGTGTCACGCGTCGAAAAATGATTTAAAATGTTTTTTATTTATTTAGAAAAATCATTTATTTATATGGATGAATACGACAAAGGGAGAGGTGAAAGTAATTTATTCTCGCAGCGAATTTCAATCAACACTTTCTCTCACCGTGTGACACAGCCTTGCCTCAATGCAAACCATGTATTGATTCTTATCAGGCTGTGGTTAAACTTGTTCAGCTAAACTGCACCCACAACGAATAGATATAAATCACCCAAATCGCAGCTGGAAATGGTTCTTCTGCGTTTCAGCCATAAAAACGTATTTGGACAGATAAATAAACAGTTCGTATTGAATCATGCCGATTGCGTTTCTGCATGGTTTACCACGCGTCCAGTTCACACGATCAGTCGATCGCTGACCGCTCGAATGGCCAAAATGACCATTCCCTACCCATGAAAGCTGCTCGGTCACTGGTCCGGGGTTTCCGGAGAGAGGAGGGGGGATGGGTATGAGTAAAATCGGACAACGCAGCGGTCGATCTCGACGGGACGATGGATTACTATCACCGGAAGAAGTACGTTGCACACGGGATCCATTGACTAAGCCGGTCAGTGCAGATCGATCCAACGCGAAATTTTGCGGATCCAACCACCCAGAACGATTCCCACTCTCTCTCACACACACACCATCTCTTTCCTAATCTCAATGAAACAGGGCCAACGGCACGAGTGGACAAATCACTTCGCAAAAACGGTCGCGATAAGAATTTTGGCCGCAGACACAGAACAAAACCGGGGGACTAAAGTGACTATAGAACCACTTTGCTCAATAGATAAGATTTTTCGTGTGGCGAAAAACACATTCGACAAAAAAATAGGCTCATTAGTTCGTGAGAAAACATTGAAAATGTTGCGAGCCTCACGCTTAAAACAATTACCGTCTTTTTCGGCCAGTCACCCCCGTCTCCTTCGCACGACAATTACCAACCAATCAGAACACAATCTGAAATTCTGAGCTGGTTTGTAGCTAGCTGATCGATAGATTTTCTAGTAATGAATATCTGCAGATTAATGAACCGCGAATGATAGGACGAGAAAGACGGTAAGCCCAACCCCAAAACAAGGAGACAAAAAGAAATGTCTTGGTTTAACCAAGTAATACGCGCCAGACTCTAGTGATCACGTCTTTCCACCGATTTGTATTTATCTTTTCGTGACTGCCAAAAAAAAAAATGGAAAAAGGATCTCGGCACGAAACACACATGCTAGACAAATTAAAAAGTGCGAAGGAAAAGGTATTAGTCACTAACTGAGAATGATCCGACGTCTTGTTATTTAAACAAGCGCGAGGAGACGGGAGGTCCGGGGAGGAGGAGGAGGTGCCTCCTGATGCTGCTAGAACAATCAAGGGGTGGAGCTGATGGCGGGGGCATGTCAATAAAAACGAAGTCGCGCGTTCAGCAAACAACGTCGCAATAATGAACGCGTACACTGCAAAGCGGGGCGACTAAGGTTGAGCCGTCAGAGGTGACTGAACCTGCAACTTTCCCTGTTGTGTGTTTCCCTGTGAGTTTTATTACTTTCATCCATAAATGTCTAATGGTTTGTCCATCCATCTTCAAATTACGCTCTACCTTTAAGTCCCTTTTAACGTTTTCTTATCATTACATCATTATTAAGGATTCGATCCATGAGCAAACAGAAATTTTGTTTTGACCAACGATACCAGGAGTTAACACTGCATAAACACACATTTGAAATTAAAATCATATTGCACCCAAACTGCATCAATATTTTAAAAAAATATTAAATTAATCGAGCACTGCTGATGAAAATAAAATAAAAAATGATTGTCTGCAAATAATTCATGATCGCCTTTAAATTTAAAACAAGCGTGTTAGCACCAACAATAAGAAGGTGCCGTAATCACGGGTTCAATTCTCCAGCTGAGACCTCTGGAAATTTTCCTGCGAGAGATACATCTACAAACGGCTTCCAAGCATAATTCCAATATAACAATTTTTAAGATATAGGTTTCGAACCGACGTATCTATTTTATTTTCAAATTTTTAACGACTCTATTTTATTGCTACGGAAGATGTTCCTGTTACAGTAACAGTCATCGAGTGGTCGCACCAGACGACTTGATATTAGTCGTCTCGATTTGCAGTGTACAGCATGGAAAAATGAGATGGATGAAACGACCAGAGAATTTCTGAAGCCGAGTCCGGAATTTAAATACACAGTACGGCGTGCGTCTCTACATTGACAATCCACGATTCGGGTTTTAGTAATTCGAGTATTCCGCGCAAAGTTTCAACGTGGCACAAACATGACCGTCACCGGGATATAAGGAAAACGTGATACTCCACGCAGCTGCGAACGCCCTATTGGGGGGGGGGGGGGGGGTTGGCGAATAACTCACAATCACGAAATTCGACTAACCCGACGAGTCACCAGAACCAGACTGTGTGACTGACAGATTTTCAGCATTTGCTCGCTCTGTCTTTTTAGAGTTGGGGAGTCTCGCAACGACGCCTTTTCGCGTTTACCATTTCAACAATCTCAAAAACAACAGTATAGCTCCACTGTCATCGTGTGTCCGCCCCTCCTCCTCCTCCTCCTCCTCCACTCCACCTCCAGCACAGGCTATCAATATCGCATTCCACGCTCGACATATTATAACCCCCTCCCCACCCCTATAACCCACCCACGGCCTTTTCTTCAGGATTGCTTCGTGACAGAAACGTAGAGGAAACTCCTTAACAAATGACATCTTGCCTCGCAATGTGTATTTGTTTTGTGGTCGCGCTACACAACATATTGTAGAGGAAATTGTCACAACGCTTCTCATTTCGAATAGCAAAAAAAAATAAGTACATATAATCTTGAAGTCAACTTCGTCCGCGAAACTCATCTGTCTTTTTCCGTGCGCCATTCTACACAGGAATCTCGTTCATTTAATTAAAAGCGAGATTTGTCTTCTTTTTTCTCTCCTCCAGTTAAGTTTGTCGGGAGGGCAGACAAAAATGATGCCGCGACATGTGGCACTTATGAACCGGGTTCTCTCGACTATAAATACCTATAATTAATTTGAATTTTTCTTTTTTTTTCTTCTGGTGCGGTAGGAGGAAAAGTATTTACAGCACAAATAAAGTAGAACCACGAATGCACAATCAACGTAGGCAAGCGTATTGGGCATGTGTTACCCCGTTCCTCAATAAAAATGCAATTTTTTAAAGGTAAAGAAGGTTCGCTTAGAAACATGAAGATCAGGGAACAGAGGTCCGCACCACCACACATTAATCGCACTACCCACAACCGCTCCGGCTGAACGTTACAATCAGCTAGTCCCTCAGGAGAGACACTGATGGGAACGAAATCGTTGTGAAATATCAACCTGGTGTATCATCATATCGTAAATCAGCCCCAACACTTGGTTCCTCAACTGGTTACCTCCACTATCCAGCTCTCCTCATATTTAACCAATTCCCCGTCCCCTCAAAATTGACAATGAGTTTGATATTTTAACATGTTCATAACAGAGGCATGAAGATGGATCCTCAAACGTCATTACCGCGAAACAAAATTTAAAAAAATGTAAGGAACCTCCAATACACCGAATGAAAAAAAATCATACCGTTCTCAAAAATCCTGATGGTCCTACGACATACAAGATCATTTACATTTCCAACAACCGACACCGCGCCCTCTATGTCTACGCGACAATCTCCTACGCATAAAATAATAGCACGATCGTTGCTCGATCAATTTCATTTCTCTCCTCGGTTCCTCCTCCCCCTCCACCAACACCACCACCACCACCCGAACACATATGCATACACACATGCCACTGGGTGATTTAGAGCCGCGACAGAATTAAGGAGGTATCAGATTTTAAGCCGTGACACATTGGAAAATTGCCGTCCGCTCTGCATGCATTCAGCTAAAGCAGTGAAAAATTGCCTTAATTTCGACTAGTCTAAATGGAATCGGGGTTGGAGGTGGGTGGGGGAGTAGCGAGGGGTAGGGGGTTGTAGAATGAACCGGGCCGAAGCTGCTGCGGGCTATGTGTGCAGCGGTATGGCACGAGTTCAACGGAATGACTGCCGCGTGCACTCTATATTCCTCAGTGTGGTTCTGTGTATAGTGGAAAAAGTAATGAAAGAAAGAGATGGGTTATAAGCTCTTTGGGGGTAAAGTGGGAGGGGATTTGGGGTGGGGGGACATGATTGAGCTGCGTTTGCTGGCTTGCATTTATTTTCCCTGCACGTTGTTCTTCCTTTAATGAGGAGACGAAGGAAGGGTGGACGACAATCGTCCCCACCCAGTATAGGTTTTATCTCTCAGACGTTGACTGCAAGCGATGACAATAGGAATTTTTATTCTTTCCACTCACTCGACTACGTTGCAGAAACCGGACCCCGGAAGATTTGAACTTGCTCCACGTTGTAAGGTTTGCCATTTTCGACTTCGATTGAATTTTATCTATTGAGAGCGCTACGGACGCGATAGACAAATAAACTGAATGTTTTTATTCAAAATTGAATGACTCGCTGGACGCGAACTCAGGGTGAACGACTACAAGATCGTTTAAACAAATAAAGTTAAACAATATTCTCGAAGATAATGTTTGCTGACTGAATGTTTTTATTTATTTTAATACACGTATTTACCGTACCAGTGGCATGCAAATAGGACTGAAAGTTTCGACGAAATTCTAGTGCGACATTTGGCGTAGACGTCACGAATGAAGTTCGATTCTAAAATCTGAACGGAAAATGCATTATTATTTTATTCGATGAGATAACTTTAGGCGAAAGTCGGAAATGGGCAACAATACAGTGGGCAAGAATTTCATTCCTCCACAAATCGACATCACTATTGAGCTTGAGCTTTGGTTTCGCTGCATGGCGCCTCCATATCCACATTCTCCCCCTAGCCCGTTTTCATCTCATATTGCCAATATTGCTCGTGTCTCCCCTTGCAAGGTTTAGAGAGAGAGTTTAGAGAAAATTGGCTAAAGAGCATTTTTGTTATATTGCGAACGGAAGTAAGCGACCGAGCCCCACTAATAGGTATCCATGGATGTTCTCTGTTCGCGTGCACGGGCCAATAGATGCGGTGCGGACCACACTTCTGTTTTTCCAAGTAATGGAGCACATTGGACGAAGATTGATGATTGGAAATTCCGAAGGTGCGGTGGTGGCAGTGGTGGTGGTGGTGGTTCGACATCATCAGAACGACAGAAGACACGAACGCCCTCTGGTATTGGGTCGGGCGATAGGGAAAAAAGGGAGCACAACGTGGACTGCGCGTTATCACTTGGCAGTTGTTTGCCAGGACTGGCAAATCTGAATTCACCACTTGGAGCACTGGCACGGAACAATGCCCAAAAAATCGAAAGAGATTTGAACAACTAGACCAGCATGGAAATGACAATCTGGAAAGCCTAGAAGAGGGAAACGACAACTTGTCATACACAGAGCCCATAAGTCATCTCGACAATTTGAATTTTTTTAATGACATTTTTTAAATAAAAACTATGGATGACGGACGGGGTCAACAAAAACTTAGAAAAAATTGTACAGTACAAAATAAAATGAAAATGCAGCAATATTGATCCTGGAAACGTTTGAAATGAATTAAACAACTCACATGTCTCGAGGTTAGCTTTCAAACTAGATTCGCGCGTTCCACCGAAGAAAAAACGTCGGTAGAGAAAAACGAACATTCGACTAATAATTGCAATTGGGCGTCTCGAAAATGATTAAACGTCTTTTTATAAGCCCGGGGGGTGACGTAGGGGGAAAGGAATCCCATAAATCTTGCTCCCGCGTTGAAGGAGCTGAAAATTAATTCAAGATTCTTGTCGCAACGTGACACATTACTACTCGGAGGGGGGCGGGACCCTGGGGGAGGGGAGAAGGATGGGGGTGCCCTTGCACACACACACACACGCCCAACCGAAATGAGTGTTAGAGGCGGGGTGGGCAAGTGAAGTGTGGCGGGAATATTGGGTGAGGGGTGTGGAGCTCCGGGGGTGACCGCGGTATAGGATCACCCCTTCCCCACCCCCGCGTGGGTGGACCCTTGAGAAAACGATAAACGTGATGGAGTGGTGCGCCGAGTTTCTTCGGTTGCGCTCCCGGGGTCTCCGGAGTTCGGGGGTTCCTTTGCTCTAGCGATTAACGTCACGGCTCGGGTTTTGAGGTGACAAATAAATTCGCTCATACCGATATAATATAATATATACTAATTATTGAATGGGCTCGACGATTTCTGTCGAATTGTTTGACATCTTCAAACCAGCAAAACATGTTTTTTCTCCTTCAGCAATAACACTCAAATGTTCTCAATTTCTCTCGTCCACCCAATACCAATTCAGAATAGAGGGTGTCAACATAATAATGAACCAATTCGTCCCACACAGTCCGTCCATTTGATTACATGCGCAGCCCACATCTCAGTCTCACGTCCTCCGCGTATAAGGAGGGGGAAGTTTCGTTCCGTTGGCCGTTCCATTGATGAACCCATCGCGGCAAATGTTGACAACTGGATTACGCCGTATTATCCAGATGGAGTGGAATTATATATCGCAGAAACGGCGCGGTTTCTCCCCCGTCATTGTTTCCTCGGATGGCCCCTGGGCGCCGCCGGGTCCATCTTTTTCGCCACTCTCACCAGAAAACGGGACACTCCCACCAATCCGTCATCGCCCCCCCCCACCACCACCACCACCCCCACTCAACCCCCTAGCGTGTAGTCCATGACCGTGTGTGTGCAGCCGAAATTTACCCCTTTAGAAAGCAACTGGCGAGGACGACCGAGGCTGGAAACTGTCAACGCGCTTGCGGTGAAAGTTATACTTTGGAGAGTTCATGGTTAGAGTTCTTCTCCACCCATGCACCTGGGTACCACGTATAAACCATACTCCCCCCCTCCTCCAAACGGAAGGCAAGAACAACTGAAGTGTAACTAAATGCTTTTTTTCTCTCCAGATCCCCATTGACTCTTTTAAACGATGATACAGCGTTACAAAAACAACAGCCTCTTGAAACTGAAGCATTGGCGTGATGGATGAGCGCCATCTGAGCAAAAATTGAAATATAAATATATATTTATATATTAAAAGTTGTTCGAACAATTAAAGTTTAATTACAAAATCATCATGATACTTATCGAGAATTTCCAGATTCTTAGGACGATTAGGAAAATATGATTTTACTTATTACAGTGAACGTTGTAAAAGCTTTTCGCGAATACTTTTAACAAGATGAATCAAAGGTCAAGTAAAACAATGACAAAGTACCATCCGAACTATTTTTTTAAAAATGCAACAACAGACTAGAGTTGTCACCAAAACGATCTGTTGAGGATCAAGTAAAATAGACCCCTCTCTCCTCCACCAGATCCTGTGTTCACCCAGCGGGGGCTATTTCTGCGGGCCGCGAAAGGTCGACGAAGATTGATCGTAAGTTCGACGGTTCTGACCCTAGGGGGTGGTGGGGCGAGCTGCGTAGAATGGTGGAGGATGGTGGCTTGGGAAAGGCGAGCTACCTCTCTCTCTCCCCCCTCAAAAATCCCGGTGTTGTTGATTGATTACGAGGCAGGTGGCGCGCACGCAACTAACACGACAACTGTAACCCGAAACGCGGACTCGAAAATTCGGGATCAACGGATTGATTCGCGAACTATCCCAGCGTATGTGCGTGTGAACTGCGTCTGACCGGCACGCACTGGGTACGCTAAAACTAGCTCACGCTCATGTTTATAAATAAAGGATAACAGTTGGAAATTTAATGAGTTCATTTAAGGGCGTGTCGAATTAACTGATCTTGATGACTAGTCCGAGAACACTTTTCCCCCCCTCTCCAATCAACTGTAGTCAACCGCACTACAGGCGTTACGTCCCCCTCATGGTGCTTAGGCACTGTGCGATGGGGAACGACCAGTACCCCGGGATCGAAATTTTCGAGAGCCCGCGACGGGAATCGAACCCGGGACCGCCGAAACCACAGTTGACTAGTCGCTAAACCAACTGGGCTACGACGAGTCGTACAACTTTACACACTTGCGAGGAATATGGTTGCTGGCTTATGAAATGGCGTATTCGGATGACGAATTTTTAGAGAGCACAAAACGAATTCAAAACCGTTATAGTTTGCATTTTTTCAAACACTCAAGAGTTGTCAGCTACTCGTTCTGCTTCTATATCAAGATTTGAGATTCTTTGCACATTCAAAATGGCGGCCATCTTTAACTCTTTTAAAAATAAAAAGTCTAAATCACAGATACAACAACTGTTTCACCCAAATCTAACATAATGTTACAATAATAAAATCGCAAATATTGAAAAGAAAATATTGCCAACGGAATATAGGACTGGTCATGCAATATAGAAGACGACATGTCGTCTACGTGCGCTGACAACGCAAAAAAAAGGGGTTTAAAACAATTGGTAGTTTAAACTAAGAAGCATGACTGCAGGATTTCGTGTTCGTTGGAAATCAATTTAGATTAGAAAGTCCTACAATTGCCTGTCAACTTTGATAAGCCCGTGGCACGGATGCAGCATAAGCAAGCTTAGCTGCTCAGAAAAGTGGTCTCATTTAAAAAGAGTCGTCAATCACCATCCAGGCGAATCCAATGGCGTGATTAACTAGAGTGGTTATTTAAATTGTATATCCGCGCAACCTAAAAACAAACGTAGCATCGAATTTAGCAATCAGGTTAGAACACCAAATTCTCATGTAAAAAAAAGGCGAGACAACTAAATAAAAGCGCGAGGACATGGTTAACAAAAAAACGTTTATCGAACCAGATTTGTTACTTTCAATCGACCAGTGTCTTCCAGGAGCACATTTGTAAACAAGCACTTAGTTGGTTAAATCGGATTCGTGCACACGTCTCTGTACACAGAGTCTCAGGAGGATATTTAAAGTGGTCACTCTGGTGATACTTTCATCCAGGACAAGGATTTCATCTTTCGGTTGCGACACGTCGCACATACACAGTTCATCAGCCCCCATCCAATACAATACCTCGAGTCGTTGTCATCCATTCCTCTGCGCCATCACCTCCCCCTTTCCGATAGAGATAATTGCTACCCATCATTTTTTCGGATGGTTCATTATTTTGTCATCACGGGCGCATGACCAAATCGACTCCAACGCGGCACACGAGGATTATATTCACACGAGCGACTCTATAATAATTGGCACCAACACAGACTTCTATTTCGGTATATAACCAATGTGCACTCGGTCAACCTCGTCACGAAACCGGTCAGGACCAAAACTGCTCGCGCTCGCGGGCCGCACAATCGATTCAATCTCCATTCTGAGCAAAGGAAAATAAATAATATTGATTAATTTTGTAGTATATTTGTTAATAATAGATTATATTCAGCAGTTGGTGTAGTAGTTGGTTTCATGGAATTATCGTTAGATAATGGATCTCAATCTCCCGAAACTACTTTGATCGAGAATCAATAAAGGAGTATATTATTTCTGTTGCTGTCCAACCGTAACCATATATATAAAATATTGTATGGTGACTCCAGGGAAAAGCTGGATTATAAATGAACCGAGATTAATCATCAATGGATGTGGCGCCCACAATATGGCGAGACTGAAACGACCAACGCCCCCTTGGAACAGACAAATTCCTTCTGCCACCCCACCCCACTCATTGGGTGTACTCGCGTATGTTTATTGGGGTTGGGATCGTGCGTGCTTACCAATAGGTTACCTCCCCAATCAATCCACCCCACCCCCCGCAGTGGGCATCTCGGGTCTGTATACTCATGTACGCAGTATATAATAGTGCGATGGTTTCGATAGCCTACTCCGCCCCTCACTGACACACGCCAAACAGCGAGTCCATTCCCAATAAAACAATAATTAGTGATCGACAGGCCAGACAGGTGGCCTATTTGCCCCCCCCCCCCTCCTCCATGTCTACCAGACGGATGCACAGACACACACACACGGGACAACCTGGAGTCGACGGCGGGCCACAATCACCCCCATTCGTTTGTTCAGTCGTGTCCGAAATCCAAAGTTCATGCACCACTACATACATGTACATCATTCGCATTATTATTAGATAGCGATGCTTCATTTCAAAACGCCATCGGGTTGTTTTACGAT
>JAQGBY010001726.1:0-27313 GCA_034698785.1 Mycogona germanica | reverse complement strand
CGTCCTAGGTTGCTTTCGCACCAGGTCGGTTCAATCGAGAGCGAATTTGCCAAACGTGGGGCAGGCATTTTCGAGGAGCATATTAGCAGGATGCGCAATCGATCATGACTCAGCAAACAAATTAAATTGTTCACTAAATAATTTAGGAAAAATAATTTTTTTAATATTTTAATGCTTAATTTCGAATCAACAATATAATTTGAATATGATTAATTAATTCGATTTTCTTCGACTTCATCAAAAATTAGCTTTTTGCTTATTACTTAATATTGTAAAAAATATTTAAAGCAAATCGGCAAGCATTAGTTGTTCAAAACGTTAAAAGAATAAAGAGATAAAGTCTTAACAAGGCATCGATAAATTTTTTATTAGCCTCATATGTATTAATATTAGTGAGAACATTTTATTTTATATTATAGTCTGTTTTTTAAAAAATGTTCTCAGTGAACAATTTCGTTTATTTCAAAAATCAATTTGTTTTCATTTTCGATGTTCCATCTCGTCAGCATGGTTTGTCTCGGCGAAGGTGCCTCAATGTAAAATCAGGGGTAGCCCTTCTACCTTCTTGAATGTGAAGCTGTACAGCGGATATCCGAGAACGGGAGAGCAGAACGATGGAGGACGAGAGAGAGAGAGAGAGAGAGAGGATTTTGCCGCCACAGAAAACGAGACACGTTGCCAAGATGCAAGATCGCAGACCCCATCATCCCGGCACAGGCCATGGAGGTGGCGGCGGCGGTATTTAGTTGAAATGAGAACGAAAAAACATACGAGCATTTACAGCAAGGCTCATCTCCTCCAGATACCACACAGCCCCACCGAGAATCCTTCATATGCTACCGAGACGAAAATGCCCAAAATAAAATGGACATGCATTTTTTTATGTACTACAACTTTATCCAACTTTATCCTCATGATTGTTGCCGCAATTCATTTATTGAAACGCCTATGCTGGTGTTAATTATACAATTTTTGAAATATGGACACATTTTTGCGATAGGATTGATTTTCCTTATACCCTTTTGCATGCACATGAGACAAGGGTATTATTATATTACTCTTCACTTGCAACGTTAATGAAGCAGGGGATAATTTTTTTGTTATCGGAAATAAAAGCTTTTTATACGTTGATACTGCAATAATTGCGTGATTCCGAAAGTTATAAAAACTTCGTGACATAGATTCCAAATAAACACACATTAAAATTAATTTTATTTGAAAATTAAGTTGAAAAGATAATGTTGGCAAATAGTTTTTCTGTGATTAAAAAATTTATATCAATATTTTTCATATAAATTTCTTTGAAACTCTGAGTAATCCCTGAATGCTATACTCCTAAGACCCGAGAAGCTAGACCATAACCGATAGAACAAAAAAGCATGTTGCGTTTCGCAGTGAGTCATGCCAGGTTGTTTGACATCTCCATGCCCTGCCGTTATTCACAGACGATTCTGCGAGGGCCCGGACACGCGTACACTCGGATTCGGGGGGTACAACGCATTTGCGCAAAAATACGCGTATACCAGCAAATGAGCATGGTGCGACCAGCAAATAAAAATGGTCCTCCTTTCCCAAGTTTAAATAAGCTCGAGCAGAGGAGCATCGAGGCGCGATCACGATGCTAAAATGAGAGAGGAGGAGACAGTTGAACGGCAGTGCAAAAAAGTAAAGTCACGACATTGCCGAACGAAATTTTTCCTAAATGATACGTTGGAGCTCTGAGCGCGCCCTGTCCCATTTCTCAATTTTCGCACACGATCACGAACGAGTGTGGTTCACATATTCTAGTTCACAATAAATATTTTTAAAATAGTTGAGGCGCCTGATTATTAACCTTCGAATAGTACTAACTCGCACACATGTTTTTCAAAAAAAAGAAAACAAACTTTACGGGTTGGCTTGTTGATAAACTGAACAATTTTGCATGTGCTCATCAAAATGCATTTCTGTTGGGCGAAACCTGTGCATTGCAAACGCAAACTCAATTTGAATAACCACCTGACGTAAGCAGTAAAATTTAAAATTTCAAGTTCATTTTGACTATTGTCTGTTTACCTAAAGAGATGTCATTACAGAGCCCTAACAATTAATGCAGAATGACTACAGCGACCCCTTTGAGTAATTCAATATCTCTATGTGTCTATTTAATAATTATCTCTATGTAACTTTAAAAGAGGGTGCGTCACCATAATATTTAATGTAGCGAAAAATTAACCGTAAACTAAATCAATTGCATATTCAGAAATGGTGGATTAGGGACAGCACCGAATGAAAAGACGAACCAAGTACCGTACACGCTTTTATAATAATATTTTACTAGTATTTAATTAGAACTGGTAATTGCGAAAAATAGAGTTCCGAAGAGAACGGGAGTTGAACCACGAATCCCTGGATTGATAGTCCAGTACTCTCTACCAATTCAGCACCGAACCGGCAATCCAGGAACCATGGTTCAACTCCCGGACTCTTCGAAACTCTGTATTTTTCTCAATTACTAGTTCAGATTAAATAATAGTAAAATATTATTATAAAAGCGAGTACGCCACTCGATTCGTCTTTTCATTCGGTGCTGTTCCGTTTTCTGATTATTATCACCCAGACGTTCTATAAATCTTCCACATTAGTAAATCGATTACGTTGACTCCCCCCATGCAATTTTCGTTACTGGAATATTAGAGATAATATTTTTTTAATGCAAATATATTGCACTGTACAGTACTTGTATAAGATTCTCGACACCTTAAACATTTTTATAACACGCTAGTATTTATTCAACTAATTAGAAATCCATCAAGTTCGTATACAAGTCGTGCCATCACATTTGAGCATGTGCCGTACGCCGAATGATTACCACATCTGTAAACGGTGCATTCAAAAACTAATTATACTGTACTAGAAGGTATTTGGTTGACGGAAATCGTCATAGAGGAGACGCACCGTGTCATATAGTGTGTCCCGGGGACACTCAGGATGACACAGAAATGCAACAACTTGGTCGAGTTGGTTCATTAGCGTGAAAGCGATCACCCACCGGCCTGATTCTTCTTTGGTAGCGTCCCATGGCACGTTCTCCCGAAAGAAAGCAGACAAATTTAGGATGCTCGCCTCTCTCTCTCTCTCTCCATCTCTCTCTTTTGCCTCGCCTATGGAATGTTTGCGCGCGCCACCGAGATCGTCTTCCTCACTCGCAGCATCTTCTA
The DNA here is from genome assembly GCA_034698785.1 of Mycogona germanica. Lineage (NCBI taxonomy): Eukaryota > Metazoa > Arthropoda > Diplopoda > Chordeumatida > Chordeumatidae > Mycogona > Mycogona germanica. Next base: position 24,113 of record JAQGBY010001726.1, on the reverse strand, counting down.
TAAGGAGATTCCAAGGTCGAACCGAGATCCACCAGAAACTCGAGAAAAAAAGTTTTCTCAAGATCGACACGCGGATGGTGGGCACGCTTCGTGTACCACGGACAGGGAATTAAAAAAAACTGTGTGTTTTTTTTTTTGGTGTTGTTGCGTCGTTCTAGCCGCGCTCCATGTAGATTTTGTGTGGTTTGTCAGGATTTTTTCCAGGAAGCTGTAATGACTCAAACCGATTTTCCTTCCTTCAAACGTGTTCCTTTTAATGCACGGTGTCCTCTCTCACGGTCGATCATGACATACCCAGTATCTTATGCGCGAGTCGGTGGTAAGATCTGGGGGATTTCTAATTTGAGGAATTCCGCATGTAAACCGTGTGTGTTTGCAAGAAAAGAAAACAGGTGCGGACATAACGACTATGTATATACGATGTATCTTTTGGTTTGAAGCCAGTACATAAATCTACTTTTATGAGAACCGTGGGTCTTGCGTGCCTACAAATGCGCATGATTGAATCAAATTCATGCGATTCAAATCCGCAATTTTTTTCGACAGACTAATAATAAGTAGTTTAGAATCAAAAATATAATTTAAAAATATACGCGTGCATAATGCATGTTTAATGGTATGTCCTACAAAATGTGTAATGCACAGTAATCCATCCACTCATTGAAAATTAATATGCTGCCCCTATCCACTAGCAATCACTAATAGCCTGCGGGCTATGCGGCGAAGCGAAGTCATTGGATAAATGGATAATGGGTCATTGGCATCGTTGATTAAATTGTTGCTTAACAGGGGTTCTCACATAGGTTCGACTAATAAATAGTGCTTTAAGTTTTGTTTTTAAAATTAGAAATGGCCGTTGTAATAGTGAAAGTCAATTTGGCCACCTTTACCGGATAAATCTATTTTTTCTCAGAGTCAATGCCGAGACGAGGAAAAATAAATTTTAAATAACTCGAATTTCGAAGTTCAGTTTTTTGCAAATAGCAATCCGAGATCTAAATACAAGAGTCAAGTTCAGTGAAAAGCCTTTCATTGACAATAGATATATGATATTGAATAACCGTTAAATCAAGACCATTACACTAATCTACAGTCTGCAATTACAACTTTATGTTTGTATTTTTATGAATTTGTGTTTGTATTTGTATAACAATTTAATTGCGTGCAAAAGTAGTATTGTTGTAATGCTATTGTAATTTGCTAACATTGAACAAGTGCATTCTGTGCGACATAAAATTTATTATTTATTTGAACGTTAATTTGGAAGTGGCATCATTTTTCAGAAATAAATTCTGCGTATGAAAATGAATTATACAATTTTCAATTACTCCTGTTATTGTGGTTACTTATCGGCTTACTAGTAAACAAGTTTTGATAAATGGCTTTCTGGGTAGCCAAGCCTGGAGACTGACAGCTGGATGCAATCCAAAAAAAGAACCGCCCCAAAGACAGAAACTATCAAGATATCAGCACGATGACGTCCATACAAAATTTAAATGAAACTCCTTACAACAGCAGTAGATTTGATTATTGGATTTCTATTGACACACGAAAAAATCCTATTGAGAAGATCAATTTGGGATATGATCACTAATGCAACCTTTAAACTGTAAAAATCAAACTTTAGAACGATATCTAATCAGTAAATTTGAAAGCAAGTGCTAAAGAAGCGACGTGAACTTTCCATTATTAGTTAAAATAAATATTATTTTTATGCCAATTTCATCACAAATAAAATGTGTTAGCAAATCAACAAATCCCGTTATCCTTCTAGGCAAGCATAACAAGAAAGTCACTCCCAATACGCGTATATAAATATATACTCTGTAGAGAAGCCAATGTGTTTTAGCTTATGGCAAAAAATGTAATGTTTTTTCTTAAGCATCCTAAAAAAACCTTTTGGCTAAGTTTAGGGCTTTCTTTAGAATAGGTTTGACAAAAACACCCGCTTTGTTTCGAGGACACATAAAAAATATGTTCTTGGCACTACTGATAACAGCTTGTGGATACACAAGGTTATTATGTGGGCCAATCTCAGGTGCAGCAATCACGCAGTATTTAATTTGATTTCATGTTCTCCATGTAATGTAATATGTAAATATGTAATCCATTTAGGTTTGATATGCGCAGAAAATATGACAGCTTATGACAACATAATTAACTCACAATAACCGAGCATCGTTCAAAGAATCCACCCTTACAACTATTGCTGCACCATTAGTTCCCATTTATTCGTGAGTTCGAAACAAATAACAGATGTAAAATTATAATTGTTTGAGGGTGCAATAAATTAACGGAATCTTCCACTTTCATAAACAACCAAACAGCTATAAGAGATTTTCAACACAATTTAAAATTATAAATTCCCTCTACCGTTTTCCTATGACCCCAAGAGGACATACAGAATCTGTACGTCATTCATTGTTTCAGTATTTAAGTACAAATTGGAAAGGTTTTAAAATAGAGAATATTTGATAAATGTTGTCAATGTTTTTCAATTGCTACAAGGTCAGACGACGAAATCCTTATTCATAACTTCATAAGAAAACCATATCCTGTTTTTGGTTCAGCTCGCGAGGTCATAAATTATCAAATCCAATTATAAAGGTTGCCAGAAGTTAAGAAATAGTCGATTAGTTCCTTGAAATCGGTGTAGTGAAAATAGGAAGGAAAAAGAAAAAAGAAACGATTCCGAAAACGCAGTGACTGTGACAAGTCTAGAGATCACAGCAATTACTATTTTTGGCACCTTTTCACACATCCTCTGTCACCATTCAAATAAAAAACCTCGACGCTTAAACTTTCGAATGAGCTTGCCCCATCAATGAATCTTAACATCGAAACGGTATTGATAAAATAATTAGAAAAATGCAAAGAAAGATTTTGTAGTCAAAAGTCCAGCTGTGAACAAGTCAGATTCTGACAAATAAATAAGGAGGAATTTACTTACATTATAGTATTCACCCGACGGTTTGTAGTTCTTGGGTATGCGAACGAAAGCTGGTCTCTCCATTTTGCACAAGAATTTATTCAATTTTCCTCCTTTAAAAAAACAAATAATTCGAGCCCTTTTCGATCAGCGATTTTTCGATTCACAATTTTTCCGGAACTTTGGAGAGGTCAATTGATTCGGCAAGGAAGAATAAGTTGGAGCAGGATTCTCGTTCGCGGTAAAAACGTGTTCTATCCGCACAGCTTCCACTTGGCAAAGAAGGACGCGATCTTGAACTGGGCCGTTCTTTTTCCCCGAATATACTCCTGTCACACTCCCACTCTATATGGCTATATGCAAGAGATGGCTCCAGAAATTTGGCCCCCCACCGTTGAGCCAACCTGAGGTTTTATCCCATCTGTTCGATGTGCTACATTGGGGAGCTTCAATTTCAAATGCTCTTTGTGCTACAGTGAAAATTGTTTGGCGATATTTCAAGATATCAAAATTAATGAACAGTAATTATAATTATTTTCGAAAAGTTTGACATTGACTAAATATTGAGAGATTCTGAAGAGTTTTTAAAATTTTAATTTGACACACACATGATGAGTTTACTTTTAACTTTTAAAGTTTCTTTTCGACTAAGAAAGTATATTCTTCAACGTAATCTAAATACATGTGATGACATGCTATAATCACACGTTGATTTATTGTGCATATTAACATAATTATGCTTAGCTTTTACGTTGAACCCAAAGATGAAAAGGATTAAGCCCCCTTGTATGAATATTAATTTGCTATTTTACTCTGTATAGCTATTTTACCTGTGTTAATAAATGTTAACGTTGACCTGCAATGCAACAACAAATTGAGACCGACATATAAAAATGTTTCACCAGCTTATGTTAGTGGCGACCCAGCCATTCGGGTATTATTGATTGGGTTATCCATCATTTGAGGGGTTGAATCATTAACGATTAACAATTTTTCCGAAAATTAATCTTACCGTAAATTACCGAATTGTCAAAAATCAAAACGAAGCTTCATAACAAAACAGTTTAGAATCAGAGTAGTTCATTTCAAAACGTTGGTTCGGTTCAGTGTCAAAAGGTGCAGCTGGGGTGAGGGCATCTTTACGGAGCTTCTGTATATGCAGCATGGGAAGGCAGCTTAACGAGAAAATGGTTGGTTGGATATGGCAAAAATCGTCCATTAGGACGAAACGAGAAGAAACTAAGGACACGAAATGAACAGAAAACATGTATATCTATCTCCGAGTGCGTCGAAGAGTTCCCGTTTTTACTCTATTAAAAATACCGGGTGCGGTTATTTTTAAGTTCTTGAGCACATAGGGTTGCACATTTTGTTGCTCTACAGTACACAAAAGCAGCCATGGAGATTGTTTTTTTTTTGGCAATTGAGTTTTGGCTCATTATTTTAGATAATAACGCCCGGGCCAATTAATACAGCTTCATATTCAAGCTAATTAAAAAAATTAGGATCGATATTTTACGAAACAATTATGCATTCCGTTTTTGCAAGAAATCAATATTATAATAAAAAATATTACAAAATATACATCTATGTGTTCTTTATAATATGCAAAAATTTGAGTTCTTTTTTTTTAGTGTAACCGCCAAATTTGGGACATTTTCTAAAAAAATATTTCAAACTTCTTTTTTTAATTTTTAGTTTTCTAACAATAACAAAGCTTCGATTGATCTTCGGCTATGAAGAGTTTTGTCAGTTAGAAAGTAGCACAAATCACCTATTTTAAAATAAAATGAGTCCGTTCAAAAGCAAAGATCGTTGAAGCAAAATATTGGTGATATCTGGGTTAATATGCTTGTTAACGTGGGTCTGCACATTTCCGAACACATGTCGAACTCTCGTCACGGCGGTGTTGTTTAGGTGCAACGGTTCACTAAAACATACACAGGCCGCTCTGCCTATCAGAATAACTTAAACAGGCCTCATTACAAAAATAGCTGAATTTATCTGGAATATACAGGGTGCCCCACCATAATTTCATAGCGATTATTCTAAAGCTCAGATCCCATATATCATATTAGTGCGTAGTAGACATAAATGGTCTTAACAAACCACTAATATTTTTAAAAATATACCATATCAGGTATTAAATATGTTACCGATATTAAAATCAACCGAAGAACCATTGAATCATCGATATACTTGCAGTTTGGAGTATTTATAGAAACACATTAAGAGATGACTAAAGCATATTTATTGCAATTTTTACTTTGATTAGCAGTTGCTTAAAAATGACTCACAGGATCAAAAACCGTGCTAAGCAAGTTAGTGGTCAGAGTTGTTCAAACATGTGTGTATATTGATTTAAAATTGTGTTAAGTACAACAACAATCGCTATTCCTATCTTAAGAAGAGTATGTTTAAAAGGAAATCGACAAATTGCAAAACTGAAAACATGTAGGTTAACTACTAAACGGTGTAAAAACAAAAACTACGCAGTAAATCGCAATGCACGCATAGAACACCGCAGGATTAACATGAACGCACGTATAATGTGTGCACTAGAAAGATAAACCAGGATGCTTCACAATTTTGCTGCTATTGAGATTGCGAAAAACAAACCAGAAAATTCCCCGAAAAAACATCTTCAGTTTTGGCACCTTTCCACATAGAAAATCTGACGTGACTTGGCTACTGGTGACACCTACCAAAGGAAAGTGAAAACATAAGACGTTCGTGTTAACAACTTTACGGAAAGGGTATTTTTATCTCAGCGCGCGGGATGCAAAATGCATGAGATATCTTTTTAATGGATCCACCTAATCTCATAAGTATTTATTTAACTTAATTAAACTAAAAAAGTTGCAATAATATAAAAAATCAATCCCATTTTAATAATTCTGTTGGATATAAAATATACAACTTACAAGTATCTCTGATAGATCCGACAGCTGCAAAATCAGATCAAGATCAGCCACGGTGATAATTTGAGGGTGTTATAGAACGAATTTCTGCAGTTATAATAAAGATAATAAACAGAGATGGTGACTTCGGGACAGCACCGAATGAAATAGGCGAACACGAGTGATTCTTATCACCCAGACGTCCTAAAAAAATTATTTTTTAAAGATAATAAAGGTGTTAGGTGTTGTCATGTCTCCGCCCTCTAGTGACCCTGCGCTTGCTTACTGGTATTTTTTTTTAAAGTTTAAACACTGAAAATTTTAAAACTGGAGAATGATATATAGGGGGCGAATGATGACCGCATTTTAATTTTTATCAAGTTCTACAAAATTACAAATTGCGTCTGATTAGCATCATTTATTGTAATCGCGCATATGCGAACGTTACGATTTTGGGCTAGTCGAGTGTAAAAATATTTTTCTATACGTCACTATGTGATGGACCCATTTTCATCAATCTAAAGTATTTGCATTTAGACACGAGTCTAAATGCAAATGCCAGTTTAAACCAGTTGCCTAGGAGCGGAATTGTCACCTAAAAAGCTTTCGTAGTCTCTCGAACAAACTACTTGACGCGTTTCACATGCTTGTGTCGCAACAATAAAGCCACCATCTGATTCGACCCTGGGCGAAGAGAACCGATTTCCGTCAACCGAGCCAAATGAGATAAATGCAGAAACGTTCAGGTATAAAGAGACGAGGCTTTGGCGACGAATCGGGCTTCAAAGCTCTTCGTTCCCTCGGACTATATTTAAGCGCAATGTTCAATGGCTAAAATAAGGGTTTGCAGTTTTGGTGTGCAGGGCGAAACTAGTTGTTTACGAAACTAAAGAAAAATTTAAGTGTGTACCCAACAACGCTTTTTTCTTCCCCGAATTTGGCTTGCTTATTTACAGATTTACATTGTATTTTGTTGCTATTTCGTTTAAACTTTACTTGTATTTGGCTTTATAATGTCATCTCGTTGACATGCCAACTGCGCTTTTATAATGGTGATTTTGTTTCGCATTTTAAGTTTACATAATTTGCTCGTACAGAATACTTATATATACTGTATATCCCAAATGTTATACCGTTAGTCGTGTCTCCAGCTTGTCGTGCAAGCCAACAAAAAAAAACAAATACCCGTAGTACGAAAATGTTTAAGCTACAATGATAACGTACAAATGATGTGATAAAGTTTGCCTACGCACACAAAAGGAACCTGTAGTCAATTAATATGATCTAGGTTTTAAAAATTCAAAATTTTTCGTTTTTCTATTTGTTTCAATTACGAGTGAATGAGTACAGTAACAATGCCACTACAAAGCAGAAACAAAAAACATATCTGCCTTAAACTGGAGATCTTGCGCAAAACAACACAAATGATACAAATGAAAACATTAAATCAAAAATTAACGGTGCAATTAAACTCATAATTAGCGGTACACATTACGATACAATTAGCGGTAGCAAAGTACACATATTCACTTTGATAGAGGAATTGACTAAAGTGGTATATTAAAATAGGAATCAGAGAATGTCCCAGCATGCTAAAATAAGTTTTATGATATAAGTTTTAAAAATTTAAATTTTTCGTTCTTCTATTTGTTTCAATTTACGAGTGAATGAGTACAGCAACAATGCAACTAAAAATCAATTCTCTCACAAATACAGAGCCACAGCCGAATTAGATTGTTGCAATGTCGGTGGCCGCCAAGCTGTTTGAGAACCACTGAGTGTCAAATCGTAACGAATATGACTAATGATGAGTGATCGAATAGCGGACATGCCGAATCAACATTCATTCGCCCGCGTTTGCAGATGTTGACGCTAGCTGCGGGTAGACGGCGCTTTCGAACCTCGTCTCGACGTCCTGCCGGCGCCCGCATATGTTTTGTTTGGAGCCATGTGGACGCGCGATCGAAAAACACTTGCTGCGCGTGTCGGAGCCATGCAATATACTGTTGCCTGTTGCCAGAATATGTCGTGGCTGCGATTGAGGCGTGTCCACATGCTGTATTTCACGCTGCAATCAATGGATATGAGACACCCAAAAGAGATGCTACATTTCTTTTGGGTCCTGGAATGACATAATTCCTGTCTGAAAAACCAGCAGTAGACATATCAAGTACATATTTCAAACACATTGTATGAGAAAAATGTGTGTTATCATTTTTAATTTAAATGTTTCAAATATTTGCTGAATCTTTAAACCACATGCTAGTTAGTCTTAGACTTATTCAAAACGTGTTGAAGGGTGTCCAAGTAAGGTTAAGTCAGTGTCCTACTTTGCCTTAGTTCGACCTTTGCTTGAATACTGCAGTTCCATTTGGGAGCCTCACTATGTGGGACTAGTAGGGAAAATTGAAATGGTTCAGCGAAGAGCTGCGGGTTAGCTGTAGATTTGGAAGAACTGACAGTGTTACGGACATGTTGTCAATATTAGGGTGGGGAAACGTTGGAAGATCGTTGGAGGAGACCATATAGTACTACTATAGTGGTCACATATGATCCTAAGGTTTAAAATACTATAAATTTCCTATAGGAATTGAACATGGTACTGGAATTCTAGAAAAACAATTAAATTTTCAACAATAAAAACAATCAAACTTCATTTCATGGAAATACCACTGTTTTGTTTGCTTATGAAATATATTGCAAACCGTTTTGCGCACCACGTTGCATAATAATTTACAAGTCCATATCATACACGGAATATGTGCCAAAGTTAAGCGTAAGTGTGGTTAAGTGGCGCGTCCAGTAGTCGAATGTTTTTATTTTTCATAGTGCTATTTTTGAAGCGCGCCTCAGATACGGAATAGGTTTCCGGTTTCAAAAATCAAAAACTTCAAAAACTTTTTAATTCAAATTTCAATAGTACTTCCTATAGTACTTACTCCTTTAGCATTACTATAAAAAACAGTACAGTAATAAAGCCATTTTAATATAGTAGACGATTACTAAACAATTTCCTAAAGGGTTACTATTGCAAATTACTAAAGTAATTCCTAGTATATTTTTGAATGGGATGGAGATCAGTTTAAAATTGCTGGTCAGAATTCTGAAGGGAGATTGTAATGTTGATATCGGGTAAATTATGTGCCCAGCTCCTAACAGAAGTAGAAGGGGCCACACTAAAATGGTGGACGAGCTTCAATGTACATCGGCATCATATTTTAACTCCTATTTCATATCTCTTATTTAGGTGTGTAGACAGTGGAATGGCCTGACAGAGCCTTAAATCCAGAGCCTTTAAAAATAAATCCATTCAGCCCTCAACTGGTCTTTTGACCCCCGCCATTGACCCCTCTCTTGGATTCTGCTTGTGGGTTTGTAATGATCTGCGTTTTTTAAGAAGTGCCTGGTATTGAGTATTTCATATTATTTTCGACAATCTGTGGTCTCTAGCAGCGTAACCAAATGATCGAAATGGAATTGAAAAATTATTTTAATTTATCAACCCCACCTCAATGGCGGCCATCTTAGTCACAAACTGCGCCAGTTAGGTGGCAATGTCCTGCAGCGTGGCGGTGTCGACGGCCAATAACAACCGCGAGCTTTGTGCAACGCGCGCGCGGCGCTTGAATCGCGGGTTCGTCCGGGTTGCAATGCAGCTTTCGTTTTAATGGTATCCCCTATATACACACACGCTCGCACTCAACCTTTACAGACAGTAAAAAAAAACACTATATACCAACTCCGGCGACAATCGAACAACGGTTCAAAAACGGATACGTGAAGTATGAGGAGACCATCAGACTCCCCAATTTTCAACTTCTTTGAATCCACGCAGCCGGTTCAGAAGTAATTGAACCCCCTTACTCGCGCCTACAATATTTATGCGCGATCCGTCTGACCAATCAAGAGACGCGTGGTTGGACCGACCACACGAAGAGTTTTTATTTTTTATTTGTGGGTGTCTGTGCACTACTACATTTTTATGCTCGAATGATGTCACTTCATAAATCTGTCACATATTGGGCCGGAGCGTGTCTGTGATTTCTGCCCTCGCAGTGCAGCTTCCTGTTGGATTATAATTCGCTTCAAACACGGATCATCGATTCATCGAAACTCTCTACTTCTGTAAAAGGAAATTGGTTGTTTGTCGATTGGAAGAGATTCGGATCAACAAAAATATGAAGTTCCTAAATATTCTGATGCAGCGGAACGATCCGTCGATGTCTTGGGGATTTCGTCTAAGCGGTGGCCAAGATTTTGGAACGCCGCTGGCAATCAAACAGGTAAGTGATGAGCGATTCCTCCTAACACAACAACCAAATCAGAACCATTCGTCCTGGGTCCACATTTTAGTCTTTCAAATTTGATTCTCATCCCCATGTTACGTCATCTGCGCATACGCACAAAACAGATGGAGTGAAATTGGGGATTGTGCGCATGCGCAGATGACAATTTGATTTTGAGAATCAAATTTGAAAGACGAAAATATACCTCCTGGACATTTATGGGTAACTTTACTACTGAAATTACTCGCATTTTTCGATAGCTATATTGCTCATTAAAACATAATCACAGATATTTTGCAGCAGTCCAAGAAAAAGAAATAGCGTTTCCATTACGAAAATATTACACATTTTTTGTATATGGCATATTTAGGAAGTAAAATTAAAAGCTGGACGCAATTGTCCCCTGCAATATCGTGGTCGTTTTTTATGCATTTCGCTGTATTCGTTTTTTGGGGCTGATCAATCGGTAACCTGATAGGCAGTTGCACAAATATCTCATTGCTGAATGATCGTGTCATCGATAAAAATACATGTAGTTCAAGACTCCATACGTTATAGTTGAGTGGTGTACACTATGTGCAACCGCATTGGTTATATTAGTAACACCGCTCGTAACATAGCTACCATAGTTCGTGTGCATAGTTAGTTTCGAGTATAGTTTAACCTTCAACACCAGAGTCGTCCATTGATAAAAAAAAATCCTGTGTAGCCATTAATAATATTGTAATTTTACAGGCCATATATTCAAAGATAAAGGAGCTCTCGACTAGGAGTGGGAGGTCGGTTTAATAGTTTCCACTCTGAGGCACTTGAAAATTTGACGCAATTGAACAAAGTTCCGCTTGTTGAAAAAATGCGGCACTTGAAATTTTCTAAACATTTTAACATTTTTAAAGGTATTTAGAATTTTGAATCCACGCGAATTTCTTTAATGCCAAATTGTCGTAGAGTATTTTCATTAATATTCAATTTTTTTCGAAAGTCAAATAAATTACTCAGCTCTACATGCATTTGAACTGAGTCTTCATATTTGTGTCTTGGGCAACATCAAGAGTGGATCCCTTTCATGGAAGTTGCTTGTTTGGTTGGAAGTTGTCCACTTGTACATAAATCGACTACGTCATCACTTGACCGCTTTCCCTTGTCAATGAGCGTCACCGTGGCGCCACAAATTCTGAGTACGCAAAATGGCATGAACGATGATCTTTGTTGCCATTGGTGTGTATGTTATTTTTTATGAAGCTGATAAATGAAAATGTGCAACAAAGTTCATATTTAAATTTCATCATTATTAATTGCTTCTAAGATTTATGGTGGGCTATTAATGTTTCTGATTTCCTTTTTTCAACATATCCGCCCCACACCCATGTGTGAGTTAAGTACCCAAAGCAGCGTATTAAAATATACACAAGTTTCTAGAATTCCCTCCTGAGACCTCCGACTAATTGGGTGACAAATTGGTATATTCAATATCTGTCACAATATCTTCAAAGCACCTAGTAACATTTCCTTCGTTTTCGATCGGAATAATTAAAATCATTGGTAAAAATGCAGGCAAATTGCTACCTGAGACGCGTGCTGCCATTTTGAAATTCACATTGATTCCATAATCTTAAGAAGGTGCAACAGAAGACATAACAAAGTCACAATTTAAAATAGAAAATAAATTAAAAAGTAAAATTCCATTGTAACTGATTAGGTGAGCCAATAGAATCAATCTTCAATACGGGGTTCAAATGACGTGCTACCTGAGGTAAAAAATTAAGAATTTGGGTTTAAATGACACTGGTGGAACACTGTTTGTTGCCATTTTCTATCACTATATTAAATTTACTCGATTGTTATTCGCAATTTATATTTTTGTCTTTTTATTTTATGTCAGTTCAATAAACGTACTGCCATCGTTTTTATCTTCGCAAGGCTATACGTATATCATATAGGTCTGGGACAGTAACAAATGGGACACATGTGGTCTAGCCGTGTCGGTGTCACACGTTTTGCTTTGTTTGATTCCACGTATTTGTTAAGGTCTACATACAATATGAATGTGTGTTATTGGGTGTCTGTGATCAAAGCAAATGGAAAATATTCAAATATTCAGGAAAATATTCAAAAATCAAATAAGCACATTCCACGTACTTCTTTAAGAAATTAAAGATAAGCTCAATAAGGCATTTTAATTAAGCAAAAATAAATATTGAATAAGTGTTGCTTGCCTTAAAATACTTAAAATTCGCCAAATTGGTTTTAAGCTAATATTTTAATATTATGTTTTAATGGTTCACAAATCCAGTTTGCTAAATTATGGTTTTTGCCAACGGTTTCTTTGTAATATACAACTTGTATTTAACGATAGTGAGCAGTTTGAATGTTTGAATGAATAATTATGATAAACAGCTTCGTTACTCGAGAAACATGAACATTCGTTACTGTAAATCTGTGAAGGAAAAATTAGGCTCGTGCGAGCAGTCAACATGATAGTTTTTAGGCGCCCGCGTAAGATAAGGGGTTAAGCTTTTTTGAATTCCTCAAGAATGTGGGGCTAGAAACGGCACTTAAAAATACGCTATAGTCAGAGGGGTCATCGAGGGCACTTGAAGAGATAGAGACGCTCATACAGTATATACGAGCATTAGCTTGCGTACGTACATTGTCGCTATTCGTGGATAACCAACATTGCCCAATTACGTTTTTGGAGAGAAATTGCGTTTAATAAAAGTTTATTCAAGTTATAATGAATGTAGTGAATTCGTCTTTAATCTTCCCGTTTTTAACGTGCCCACCGTGGTTCTCCTGTAATATTTCTTGACACATGTCGGGTTCGCGTCGGGATTTGAACCAGTTCTCCAGATTTTTGGTTTTCAAGCTCAACAGCAAAAATTTATTCAATTTCGAATGAAATTATGACAATTTGGTTTCGGCATTTTTGCTGTCATCGTAAATATTTCCCGACGTTTGGCAAATGGGTACGTTTCCGAGAGTATTTCGTGAAGACTACATTGTTTATACATGCGCGAGCGCAACTTCTCTGATCATTGGCGCTGATTATGCCACGTCATCAACATTTTTCTCAACTACAAACAGAAATGAAATGTCTAGCGGAGGTTAGGAATGTGTGGCATTCCCCGACAATGCGTCATGCCGGAACGGTTGAAGGTGTAATTTAGTGGACTCCCCCCTCTTTGAGCAAAGATTTTGGTCATCAGGAATCTCGAGTGTGTGATGTCATTCACATGTTAGGGGCCCCATTTAACATGACATACCCACAATGCTACTTCAATAAAAAGAGTTAATTTTTAATTAATACTCAGTTGAGCAGATGAGATACTACAAAATACAGTAGCATTTTAAAAACTATTCTGATCAATAAAATATAAAGATTTTTTTATTTCCTCAATCTACAGAAATCAAGTACACTTATCCTTACAATTAATCTTATATACATGCGTACTATTAAGATTATTTGCAATTATTTATCATCAAGAAAATTTGACAAAAGCCATTGCCATTATGAAAAGTCAAACATAATTAATGAATCCGATTATTTCATTGTAGGCGAATTGCACATTACTGCCTGTAAGTTCGCCAATTTGCCTTTGACTTCAACATGATTTGCTTTTAACGGCCAGATATAAAATACGCCCACACACATACACATTATGACACTCGCATAAATACGGCTGCATTCGCCAACATTTAACCTTTTTAACCTTTGGCGTGGCGCTGGCATTGTTTAAAATACACGCATATATCTGATTATTTCCTACTAAGACCTAGTGGGCATCTATGGATGTATTCCCCCTAACCACTTGAGTGAGAGAGGGTGAAGCCTGAAATAGTTGTAAAAGATAGAGATGCGATCGCGGCTTGTTGGGATTTAAAAAGAGCATCAGAATTCTCGCAATTTCAAAGTTTGACCTTTGGTATGTGGAGGACAATACGTCCTGCAAAATTCTTTCATGTTCTCTTTAACGTTAGGTCTGTGGAGGGTTATTTATTCCTAAATTTCTGTCCATGCATTTGAAACTGTCAGGAGATATGTGATATTATATCTCTGCGGCGCCTTCATTGGTCTTTTGTTTTTGTTTCTGGTGTTGGCAGTGGCAATATCACTGACAAAGTGTTCGGGATTGCGACGCTACACAGATTCTTCAGGGTTTTTTTTTTAGAATGGAAAAATTGTTCTTAGATTTTACGAGCACATTCATACATAAATGATGGGTTACGATATTGCCCCGCTGCCCTTTATTTATATAAAAATACTGCACAAACAGAAAGGGATCCTGGTCGGTTGAACCAAATGACTGGCGTTGCAGTTTTTGAGCAGCGTTGGCTTGTCATATAAAATTCACGCGCGACCACTGCGATTGGATGTCGAATAATCATAAGTAACTTATTTTGCTCCAGAGATGGGAACAAGTGACACCCGGGATTTCGTTTTTTGAATTTTTCGTATATTTAATTTTGACGGAATTTCTTTTTCACATATTTTTCTGAAATTGTTGCTCATAAAAGTTTCATAATTAATTAATCCGCGATTCTCTGATGCTCAAGCTGACGATTTGTTTGCGAAGTTCCCTTCTCGTCGATTGCCACAGACTAGCGCTGGCCTAACATAATCCAAATTGTGTATAGATTCAATTTTTTTAGGAAGATATTAAAAAAGGTGGTTATCGACTTCCTTGTTCTCACTGATAAATAATGTCATGTGCCGCCAAGTGACTGATGAGAGTGGTGGCTTCAAAGGCACGTTGATGTCATTGAGACGCCCACTCAACCCCAATTGAAATGTAAACAATGCACAAACTGACACACATGTAGATGAACATAACTTCAAAGAAGAAACTCTTGGTCATGTCTAAGACATGCGTGTATATGTACTGTACATGCATGTATTAATTTACATGCACAAATTGATGGAAACGTTGCCTTTCGAAATTAAATTACAAACAAGAATTTATTAATATATAAATTTTATGATTTTGGTTCTTTCTCCCATTTCTTCTCACAATTTTGACATTCCTTTTTTCTGTCGCAGTTATTCTTTTCTACTGGCAACGCCGTTCCTTTCTCCAAAGAAACGTCAATCATTTTTATTGGTCTTTGTTACCTCCCCCTTTATGTACCCTCTTCCGGTATTGTTCGTTCAACATTGAAATTCCAACATCATGGAACACTGGACAAGTGGTGGTCGCGTGCCAGCACCTGAGAGAATATGATGAAGACAATAGCTTCCTATTGATGAATATAAATCAAAATATTATAAAAATAAAGAGAGATTAATGTGCGTGCGTATATTTAAAATTGTGGTAGCATTGTTTCAAAGACTTCCTTTCTTCAAGAAATCTTTTTCACCACTGCTAACACGAAGCTGCGCATGAAACATTGCTAAGAAATGTCTCATTAAAAAATATAATCAGCACATATTAAAATACGTTCCTGTAAAATTTAATATTTGCCCGTGTTTTGTCGTCATCAATATTCGTTTGATGAAGCGATATAAGCGCAACTGTTCCTACAATGCATCATTAACCATTCCAAACGGAAATTCGATTTTCGATTTCCCTGTCATTACGAATGAGATTTTCATTTCAAAAGCAATAAAACGTGTTACACAGTTGGTTAAATAGCGCCACTCTAACAACCTCCGGGTACGATAATAAAAATCGATGTTACATTCTAAGAATTTGCAACTATTCACGAATCAAGTCATGCGTTCTTAATCAAATGTTGGCTCCGCGTGAAGTGTGCCGGCATACAAAATTGGCAACTTGTGGATTGGTTTCAAAACCATATGTACTACACACACACAGTATATACATGTATTTGAACGAATTGCCGTCACTGTGTCAACGACACTCCTCCACAGGCCTCTCTCCGTTTATTTTTCAGATTTCATCGGGCACCATTGCCAGCAATCATTTATCTCCCGGTGATATCATCGTGAAGATTGGCAATCAGGACGCCCTCAAGATGGACCACATGCAAGCCAATGACGCCATTCGCGCACTGGGAGATGCGCTCGACCTACTTGTATTAAAGTAAGTGAAACGTTGTGTCTGCTTTACGGGTCTCCACCACTTCATATTGGGTGCGTGCATTCTTATGAGACCAAAGAGCTCTTATTGACACAGAGTCAATAGTTATTCAAGCGCAAGAAGACACGCAAGGAGCTGGATTTCATAGATGTGCTCACGTTTCTAACTGGCCAAGGATGTTTAAATAATAAACGCGAAGAAGAGAGAAGGGATAGAGGGTGACAACATTTAGGAAATAAACGTTGAACTTCAGATTACATAAAGGACAATGAACCCAAATAAACGATTTCCGTGTCTGTATTGGAAACAGTGGCTGCATGAGGCTCCTATTCTTCCAACATGAAGTTCTTATAAATATGAGTTTACAATGAAGTAGCCCGATTTTCAAAGTTCGATAACTGATTGTTAAATCTATTTTAGCTGATGAGTACTGACGCAGGCCCCGCGAGTCTTTCTTGAGAAATTCTACAATTTGGTCACCGGGTAAGATAATGTAAAAAATGGTGTCCATGGAGTTTATACAGCTTGTACAGACTGATGTGTAGCCATTTTCAATGTAGCAAAAATATGTTTTGATGTTATTGTTGAGTTGGGCGAAAATGTTAGCCGACAGTTCTTTTGTGAATTTCCACATGTTTTCGACTGTTATCCTAACTAGTACGCGGCGGGCGACAAACTGTGAACTGTGAAAATGAAAAGCTGGTTTTTCGGATTTCCACTTGAAAAAAGCACTGCTGACATTTCTTTTATGGGATGAATTTGACATGTTGCCAATTGTTTCAGTTTCGCTCCGAATCCCATAGGTGGCAGCAGTGCACACAAATTTCAATTCGTCAAGAAAGGACGGGGGATTGAATAGGTTCGTGCGATCTTAAATATGTTCAGTGCTTTTGAATAAAGCAAAGGATTTACACAAATTATAAATATTATATTTTAAAATAATTTTTACTCATATGTTAAAATCATTTTCACAATAATTCGAATTTAATTAACTAGTTAAAGTGTTCTAAACTGGGTGGGGCCAGTTTGATTTTATTTATATACCTAATTACAGTACAACACGATATGATACACGATTTTGCCAAATAATTATGACAGTATCCTCCTATTTCCTATTTCCCTAGAGTGTGTAGACAGTGTAATGGCCTGACAGAGCCTCAAATCCAGAGCCTTCTAAAAATAAATCCATTTCTGTCCCCAACTGGTCTTTTGACCCCGCCATAGGCCCCTCTCTTGGGGGCTGAATTTTGCCGGTAAAATTTGTAATTGCAATTGTATCTACTGTATAACGCGACATTCTCGTACAGTAGTTCTGCAAATATTCGTTTCTGTGAGTGGCTCTAGATGGCGCTAGAAGCTCACTGTGGCGCCTAGCGCAGGGTCATGCTTGTAGTCAGTCTGTGGATTTTAGCTGGCACTCCGATGCAATTGCCAAAGCAATAACATGTATCTGTTCTAAAAATAGGTAGGCATTTCGACATTTCAAATGTGATGCAGGAGAAAAGAGTTAGGAATTATCTCGGAATCCTCTTTTGCATTCAAAATGAAAGCGCTGATGCGAGGAGCTTCAACTGAAAATTTTACTTGCTTGGACAACCGCATGTGAATCTAAAATGTATTTTTATCAGGAAATTGAAAATGAATCTGGGAAAGTTATCTAATAAATTATTAACCGTGTCCAATTGTTTCTCGTCATCATAATTAACAAATCTTTCAGTTATGCACATGCCATAAATAGCATTTATTAAGACAATACTAAATACAGAACTGATATATAAAAAGAATGGGATTCATCAAATGAAATTTCTGTTTTAATAAACTTACTTAGCCACAAAAAAAATACTTGAAAATGTTTTTTATTTTATCGCTTTTAAGTAATAAAATGAGTAACCTGCATATTGGTTGACGGGATGAAACAAAATGAACATGCAACAACAGTACACAAACTCTGTTTACAGTGTATTTTATTTGAAAGGAACTGTATCAAATGAAACTTTATTTCCTATTCTTCGCTTATTTCTCACATTTTTCCTATGCCTGGGGTAATTTGTTCCCTACTTCAGTCGCAAACACGTGTGCTCATCATTGTACTTCCTGGAGAAGCCAGGAGAGCTTGTTCTCGCCCATCCAAATGAGTGTGTGCTATCTGGTGGCGCGCTGCCCGAATCCCCTGTATATTTTGACACTTTGGTGACGTCATTGGCACTGCTAATTTGAAGGCCAGCAGGTGGAGTCACTGGAGTAAATCACATCTAGCTCGGTGCAGAAAAGACTCGTCTTAGCTATATGAGGACGTCGCTATATGGGCCTTCAGGCACACGATGCTCCTCCAGGATAATATAGAGGGCGCAACCCACCTCTGTGTGATTGCTGATGACGGAGTTAATACGGGTGTTTGCGCGTGGGCCAAATGGGGCAGGGGTATTATCCACTCACTCACAACGAGAACGGATATCGGCTCTCGACACTCCAGGGGGATTGTTGTTGCTGAATTCAAGATCAAAACTCTTACCGAACATATGCAATTCTTGAATGTGAATACCCTGGCTGGCGGAAACTGCTCATTTTATTTTCGAAAATATTCTGATTTGTCCACTGTCGCATATTTAGTATGTCAAAATAAAAATTGCAGTTGTGGGGATCCACATTGAGGAAACAATTTGATGAAGAACCACGAAGATAACAATAATATTAAAATTAATTAAATTGAATTCCCTATATTGTAAATATTTAGTTTTATTTTATATAATTAATAAACATTTTTTAATTATTTAATAAAAATAGTTGGGACAATATTTTCCGGAATTCATTTGACTTTTTGGATTTTTTTGAAAAGTGTATAATTTCTTTGTAGCTAATAAAATTATGTAAATTAGTGCAACAGAATAATAATCATTTCCTGACACATGCAGCAACCTAATAAATTGAGATCAGTACTCTGTAAAAACGTCTTCAGGATTGCTTGTGCAAACGAGTGTCCCCTCGCTTAATCCTTAAAAATGGCGAATATTTCCATTTCAATGGGGGCTGTCACATAAACACTGGGGTTCGCCTCACCCTGAAAAACGCTCGAATAGCCGCGGCCCACTTCATTCAAAAACACATTCTCGGCATTAAAAGTTATCAGCACTATGTGGGGCACCGGCAGAATATATATTTTTAGACTCGCCGAACCGCCGAACTCAGGGAAATGGAATGCGTGTGGTGGCGCATGCGCAACGATCCGGCGTCCTTATTTCCACTGAAAACTTTTTCCCAAAAATGAGATGGGCTAAAAATAAAACCCACCGATGCTAGCGCCGCGCTGGACTACAACGAATAACCCACCAAGCGCCGGCGCCAAGTACACTCTGCCATCATGCGGCCAAAAAAGTTTTGAGAGTTCTTTTGGTTCCATCGGGCGTCATCAGTACGAGCCACAAGTCTGGGCTTGCGATTAATCGACGAGCGCAAGGGAAAATTGTGCGGCCATGTTTTCTTGAATTCTTCGTTCGTGGTTGGATTTGTCAAGTGCGCGCGAGTGATCTAACAAAACTTGATATCGAGACTTTGAGCAGCAATTATATAAAAATGGATTCACCGTCTTCAGCTCCATGGAGGTGAGCAGAATACATTTTGTTCTTAAATGTTCTTTCAAAGTGTTGCATTTCAATTGTTTGGTAGAACTGGCAGCCATCTTGAATTTCATAACAAATCTAGTTTTTCACTTCTGATCGGTCTGAATTCGAATCACCATAAATTGTGTATTCTCCTTTGACGATCGTATTTTGTTTTGGGCAAATGATCATTAAATACAATTTATATTTTCAATTATTTTTAAATAAATGGTGGCCAAATTGAATTTGTACAATAATTAGTGCCAACACTTTTTATGTTATTTTAATTAGAACAAATCCAAATTGGCGGTCACATTGGATTTCATTTGAAATTGTTATTTTGTACATTTCAGTTAATCTTCATTGTTGTATTTGATTAAATGATCTGTTTCATGCCAAGTTTACGTATGATTGAAGCTTAGGTACGAATCTTAAGATTTAAGCTTACGTTAGCTTCCCTCCTTTTCATTTTATAATTGCTCTACCATTGCGCTGAGTTGACCATGAATCTCGATGAATTAATAATCACGTTAGCCAAAGTATGTGTTTATTGTCAAAAACAATTAATGAACACCATGTACATAATAACGGACTCGATGTTTATCTGATCTTAGGTTGCG
This sequence comes from Mycogona germanica, assembly GCA_034698785.1. Lineage (NCBI taxonomy): Eukaryota > Metazoa > Arthropoda > Diplopoda > Chordeumatida > Chordeumatidae > Mycogona > Mycogona germanica. Next base: position 3,744 of record JAQGBY010001726.1, on the reverse strand, counting down.
CTGCGCTGCGTTTAGAAGATATTTCGTTTGCAAATGTATATCTATATTTTTTTAACATCCCTCAATTGGCTTATAAACTAAAAAAATATTGTTAATTCTTAAGTATTGCTCTCACATTTAAAAAGAAATCCGGGTAAAATACAATCGCTATAAACATGAAGAAATTGCCTGGGCTTTTATGAATACTTTACTGCTTTATTTGCGTAATGTATATATTTTAAATAACCTTTAAATTATATTTGATTCATCTTATAAGTTGCATAAGTCAGTTTAAACACTTCGTAGAACTTAGAAAAAAGCACATTTTTTGGGAAGAAAAATCCAAGCAACAAAACCAACCATAACTAAGCAGTTCTTAAAGCTACAAAAACATGCACTCCCTGGGTGTGAGTTTCGCCAAGCCAATTTTTTCCATGTGGGTTTCTCAAAGTTTGTCAGCGTACCAAAAAGAAAATGAAGCTATTTGACGATCTATTTATACGCTCACACGAAGATGAGAAGTTTAACAAGTAATACTCTGTACACAAACTGTATGCTATGCAAATTTGAGAATATTGGAATTGTACATGGTATGGACCGAGTGCACCACCTGCACAGCTGCGCAATACGAATTTTCTTTTATATTTCCCATCACTGCACTACAGGATTTTCTGTACCCCTCATGGTGCTTAGGCACTATGATGAAGGGCACATTTTCAACAGTAACAACGTAACAATAATAATAACAACAGTAACAATTTTCAACAGATCAAATAATCTAGAGCCCACGCCGGGAATCAAACCCGGGACCACCGAGCCACAGTCAGTCGAAATACCAACTGGGGCTACGGCGAGTTGCAAACTGTTGTATATAGGAATACAATAAGCATAGTAGATTGATGGAATAGTGACACATATTTTGAATGCACAGTATCACTGAGAAAACTATTATTTTATTTTTTAATATATTAAATTATTATATACTACACATTATTATATACATTATGAGTTATTGTGTCCAGTTCGATTAGAACGGTTATATAACATCATAAGTCCATAAATATAAATAAAATACATTTAAAATGTGTAGCATATTGAAAACATTATTTTTGGTCCAAATTTCAAATAATTAACATAAGGTGTTTGGTGAATGGAACATGAAGCTTCTCTGATTTTTTTTTGGGTACACACATTGCTCGCATTCATTTTGTAAAAAAAATTGACGTCGTTTGTCACTATATGTGTCAACGTATTCTAATACCTACGCTCACTACACCTGGAGAACATTTTGCATAATTGCATCACGGCTGGTGACAGAATCGGCATTGCATGCTTATCTCTTCGCCGAATTTAGGATCACGTACGACATATAGTGGGAGGTTTATAAATGGATCCTCTAATGTGGGGCGCTTTAAAATAAAAACGAAATGAGGCCAGACAAGTGAGTGGTGTTTACCTCTACAGTGTACAGAGTACTACAACTGCTTGCTGGTCGTTTTGGTTAGGTCTTCTAAAAAAGAACGAAACGAGCAGCCAACGATTGAGGCGAAACATTAACTATTGACTGAACAATTTCAAAAAGAAGGCCACCCAGGCCAGTGCTCGCATTCAAGACACATTTACACTTTCTGTTTTGTTCTTTCGTCATGTTGCTATTTTAGAATTATAATGGGTCTACTTCTTTTCCATGTGAGCAACAAGATAATGTTCATTTTTTCTCTTTCAATGGATCAGTGCTGCTGTCGAAATGCAGAGCCTTATCTAACATGAAACTTGTACGTACTAGTAATTAAACTTTTGATTTTTAACTTTCTCCTTCTCCTGACACTGTAGAAAACTTTCAACAATATGGTTCTTTTTACCGTAACACGATTTAGAGAACCACCAACCTGTTAGGAAAGAACAATCACACTTTGTCCTTAACTGGTCGCTCGAACCCCGCCACAGGCCCCATCCGGGGGCTCCTTGTGGGTACATATTGTAATTGTAATTACTGTAAGCGCGCTCCTCTGCTTGTTTCTATGTTCTGCAATTCAAGTTTATTTGTTAGTCATATAAAGTGGTGTAGTCCGATTCATGCATCTATAAAAATTAGAACGTTTTGTTCTATCAAAAGGACATTACTTGTATTCTTAATCTTTTCTCTTGAATTAAAGTTTAAGAGGATATCAGACTCTTACATCGACGATATTTCTGACCTTTGGTAAGAGCAGGTGTACTTTATAAAAAAAGAATTCATTTTAAGATGCAGTTTAGCTAAAGTCAGAGCCATTTTAAAGATTCTGGAAGCCTCTTATAGAGACGTATATTATCTGATATAACTTTACCATCATAATCCTTTGATAAGATTATCCGGGTTTCTCGATTGCATGCTAAGATGCTCCACGAATATCGAAATGCGTAGTCCGAATTAAATAAAAAATCTTAAAACACCACTTTTAGTGCGAAAACGTGGTCAAATATATATATATTTTTTTATTCAATGCCACATAACAAAAAGAGGCTCAGATTTATGATGTTGTGACACGAAATTTTAACGGGTCACCTCATCGAAATTGATATATGGTGACCCTACAAACAGTTTGTCAAAATAAGATGTTTGTTTCGTTCACAGACGCCCGCAACAGACGAACAGCAATGGCCCCACCTCGCCCGGAGTACCCTGCTTCACTCCACCCCCGCCACTGTCACCTCACGTCTGGAGTCCCCCCAGCCGCGCACCCGGCTTCCAACAGCAGAGTTCACCCAGCCCAATGTCGCCACTGTGCATCAACAACAACATCGCCAACAATAACACTTGGGTGGTGCCAATCAGTGTGGAGGGATCGGGACAGCGCTCGCCGGGTGGCGGCACCGGTCACCTGTCCGCCTCGCCCACCCCGCGATCGACCGGCACTCGGTCCCCCGTATCGCCCGCGTCGCCCTTCACCGGCGCCGTGTCCGTCTTTCCACCAGGCCCGTCACCCGTCCAGCAGAGCCAGGCGTACGCGGAAACGACCAGAACCGCACCACCTGCCCCGCCCATGCCGCCGCCCCAGCCGCCGCCACCTCCGCCACCACCACCGCCCCCACCGCCGCCGCCATCTAACGCCGGAAACGGAAACCCAGCTCCATGGCGACGCGCTAAAGTGAGTCAAACATCTATAACTGGTTTGTATATCCGGCCGATAAGTTATCCAACACCAAACGGAAATTCCCTATACATATTCTTATAAGGATTTACAAAGTTCGTTGTCAACTGAAATGTGCCCCCAAAAACTTTCGGTAACTTCGGTAACTGTACAACAAATTTAGGTAGGGAAACCTCTTCAAACAGTGAAATGAGTTGTTATTTAGTTTATAAATGTGATTAGATGAATGAATTATAATACAATAAATTGGTTTGACGATTGGTAAGTTTCTCAAAACGAAATTTGGGCGACATAATTCCAATTCAAACGCACTCTAAGCGATTTACATTTTTGTTTGTCTGGTCTTTAATTATTTCATTCCCATTGCTAGAAACTAATGTATTCATATTGCGAACTATAGTTATTATAGAGTAATTCCTAGATTCGAAATTAAATAAAGCAGCTCACTACAGTTGGTCACACTGTGGCAGCTGTAGCCAAAGCTGTCAGCAACTTTCCCGTTTGAGCAAAAATACCGGTTCGCCTTTCTTTGCGGGCAATTGTAAACAATACAGAAGACTAAGATAATTGGGGATTGCAGGACTCAATCAGATACTCGGCAACGAAGATCGTTTAAACAAAAAAGTTAAACAAT
>JAQGBY010001725.1:0-27322 GCA_034698785.1 Mycogona germanica | reverse complement strand
GAGTATCTGATTGAGTCCTGCAATCCCCAATTATCTTAGTGATTAACTATCATCGGCTCCTACCTCCTTATATGAATTAATTTTTTATTTCATTGGTGGTTACTGTAATGCCGGGCACCCCTCTTGATAATTCATGATTTATTGGGTTCTCGTCGTATTCAAACATATCGCTACTCCTGAAACAAAGTTGGTCGCTTTCTGAATAGCGACTTTACGAGTTTAGACTCGCTGAACAGGATTGTGACGCTTCAACGAGACATTCATTCATTCACCGAGACATTCGCCGGGGCTTCAATGTGGTGAGAATAAACAACATTCTGTGGCAAACCCAATATTGTTTGTCGTCCTTCAAGCCCGGCCACCGTGCTTCAAATATTCGCATACACATGACGAATCGACTTCGCGCCGCAGATACATGGGTAGATACATTTACATGAAAAACTCGCAGCTGTTATTGGACACCTGAAATAAACAATATTGAGCCACCGTACAGAAGCAAATAAGGGACAACAGACGATCGACTCGAAGCCCCGCAAACTGTCTCCATAATCTTGTTTGATGAAACGAGTACAGCGCAACGGAACAATTTTCAATAGGAAGTCTAGTACTGTAAGTCGTCAGGACTGAAAGTATGGACATCAATTTTGTCAGCGTGTTCAAAGTTTTGAAACCGTAGATATTGATCTGCCTCATAGATATACGAGCACATTCGAAAGACGGTCGAAAACACTGCCTACCCCATTCTTATGACTTACTCGTACATGTATTTTGCTATTTTAAACTGTCTGTTTTCGCGTTTACTTACGAATGGCTTGACGAAATTGAATACAATTTGAGCTATAATGAGTTCTTCAAATTTGTAGTCGAGCGCAAGTTATTTCGGATATCAATTCTGCGTATGTCTCGATAAATTAGCCACTTACCCTATATTATTAAACTGAAGTTGGGATTTGCGTTTCCAAAGTTTTTTGCCGAACGGCTCAATGAAATGGCATAAAAATGAACATACCGTAAGTACACCATCATAATATGCTAGCGACGGAGCGACGGATCTCAATTTTTAATAAAACATAATAAACTAGCTCTACAAAATGTTGGCTTTTGTAACGTTTCCCTTTGGCTCCAAACTTTAAAAAATGGCGTCTCCATATCAAAAGAATGACGTCGTCGATTTCACGAGACAACCAGGAGATACATTTTGGTCATTCAAATTTGATTCTCAACACCAAATTACGTCATGTGCGCATGCGCAGAAAAGAGAATGAGTGGAATTTGGGATTGTGCGCATGCGCAGATGACGCAATCTGATGTTATGAATCAAATTTGAAGGTCGTTTGCGTTTATCGCGTGTCATCGTGTAAACGTAAAACAGCCGGTAAATTTAGTTACTTCACATTTAACGCTTGCGTTTATCGCTTGTAAACTTAAAATAGCCGGTAAATTTAAACAATCAATTTTGTATTTCATTGGTGGCTACTGTAAACCCAGGCAAAGCCGGGCACCCTTCTTGTAGTTTTTTAAAAACCAACGATTTGCCAGAAAATTTAAATATGGCGACTCGCAGAGTTGTGTACAGAACATTATTGTACTCGTATTAACCCTTTCACCGGTAAGCCCGAGTAATCTCGGGTTCGCATTCTGCATACCACAGACAAACCCGTTTTTTATTTCATGTAAGAGAATTAATTAAAAATTAATTGGCCGGTAGGGTTTTGGTATTGTTAGATCAATGACACGGTTAAAGGGCGCTACGCTATTTCAAATATTCGTTTGTTTTTCTTGATTTAAATTCAATTTTCATTTTATTGTTCTATCTGATTTTTATTTACAGTATATTTTTGAACGCTTATTTCAACTGCTCCTGTGGTTGAATGAAGGGCGTTTGTGACCTCCGTAATGTCCGCGGTTGTTATCTCCTCGATACAAAAGCTCTTCAATCCGTTTAACATATGAATGGCACATGACGGCTTAATTGCACACGAATTAGTTAATTTGGTGATGCAAGAACATCTCGATATTGTCCCGGACATATTTAGATGTCGATGATAATCAAGATAAACAAGAAAATCGAATGATGACACGCGGACTTGGGTCCATAAATCCCTAATCTGTAATCCTCCTCCCTCATGCCGCAAGCTCCGTGTGTAGTGGCTCATAAAATAAAGGTAATTTGTAATCCTCTGCTATAAGCTCGCTGTTTAATTTGCCAATTAATTTTATTGAACTTGTCGGGGCCGGATTGGCCACCAGGTGGCAAGTGAGCCTGTCCTTTTCAGACAGTGATTGCATTTATTTCGGGGATTATTCTCGAAAATCCACGAAATAAATTGAAACGAAATGAGCCCACATTTTAGCAATTAATCAATCGTTTAATTATCAGTTAAATATGCTTAACATTTAAATGGTTCTTTGCAAAAGTACAAAATGAAATTCAAATTTCTTTGAAAACCCCCAAAAGAAAATAGTTAAATATACAGGTGTATTTTAAAGAAATGCAAATGAAAATGAGTACTATTTAATCAGCATTAAGGAGATGGCAGAACCAATTACAGCACTAGTGATCCATGGTGTTTTTTCATTTCTTCAATTAATCAATGGAATTAACTACCACAGGATGAAGTCATCATTTTGTCAAGGCTCAAAATGCACAGTTGTGTGAAAAAGTAAGTTTAGATCTTAAATATTTCATCGTTGATATGCTTTAGGCAAGCCTAAAGAAAATAACCAGTCGAATAAGATGACATCACTAAACAACACATACATGTACTCTGTATTTACTATACAAAGTGCTGCAAATTAATTAATTAAAATGCAATGTTGTTCTGAAAACAGATTCAATAATTTGTTCCCACAGATAGTAGATCGATAATCGGAGAGCTATCGATGACTAGGTACACTATTTTATATACCTTGATCGATGATATCTTTTGTAATACCTTCCATTACGCGTCCCCAGCGCTCCTAGTGATGAATTTAGATTTGGCTGACTAAATTAAGCCATTCACTAAAGTGTCCTGCCGTCACTTAAAGAACGACGAAATACGCGCCACCTAATGATACAACACAGTGCCTAAACTGTTAGCAGCCTCTCTTTAATTTCAAACCGGCCCCTGACACAACCAGCACCCGAAAAGATGAAATGCCGAAAGCGAACGTACGTAAAACTATTTAATATAGCTCACAATCCCCCGACAAAATATTTCCATTGCCAAACGACGTTTGCTTGCCTAGATTAAACAGGGCTGTAAATTCGAAAAAAAAAATCCAAGAGCACCTTTAACCGTTTGCGGCGAGCGATAACGTTTTTAAGGGGATCACCGTTTCCGACTACAGTAACAGCTTTTGCCGCAAGGATGATATCCAAATTACTATAGCTATTCGTTTAGCTTCGAGACCAGGTACCGCAATAGGGGCAGATCGAAAGTAATTACATTTCAGATTGACCACCAACAAATTAGTACCTACCTCCAGTGCTTAAACAGCGAGCTATCTAATTACAATAGAGTATAAAATTTTATTATGGCACGTCACAGTCGACTAGAGCAGATGTTGTTTCTACCATAAATTGCTGTGCAATGAAAAGGGGTTTTAGTCATTTTGATCTCACAGTGAATAATGTGCATAGGTAATTTAGCGAATAGGTGTAATTAGTTTTATTAAAGCTTCATCAAATTTTAATCATATGACCGATCGCGAGTCTTGAAATTGTGTGAGATTAATATTTCTGTGCTCTGCATTTGTAAAGTTATGCATAATTCGAATTATCTATAAGTTATCACGGAATATAAATTGTTTGATGAACTACTTGTGATCTTCTGTTATTACAGGTTTTTGACGTAATTTAAAGAAATTGAAGATTTCCGAAACACAAAAACAAACGATTGAACTAACCAAAATTTTTCGTCTGTTCTCAAGAAATTGAAATAATTTTAAAAAATGGTTACCAAGTTTCTGGCCTTTAATTGCGCTTTCACTGTAATTGTAATTTGAAACTTGGTTACAAATTTTTTAATTGTTTAAATTTATTGGGTAGTAACGCAAATTTTAGATTAGTTCAATCGTTTGTCTTTCTCAAATTTCTTTAAGTTACGTCAAAGCCTGTAATAAGTGAAAATCAAAAGAAAACTTCGTTTATTTATGACTTTGTTGTCGACCCTCATTTGCACTCCATCAATGAATTTATATACTTTGTTATATTATTATTTATACCACTATTATATATTCAAACTGGAAATCCATTTCCCCCCATCTGAAATGCCAGAATCCACGTACTGTTCCGATGTAATTTATTTGCAATTTAACAATTATTTGTAAATTGTCTTATTGGAGTTTGCTGATTAAATCAATTTTTGATTCAATACACGCACTCGTCACCGGTTATTGGGTTTGTGACCAGCTTCCGTTTTACACATTTTCGATTGACATCAAGCCCGGTGTCTCTACACAATTTGGAAATTGATGGACCGATTTGAAAAAGCCCGTGTAATTATATCCTTTGCCGTGTAGTCGCCGTGTAATCGGTACTTAGGTCCTTACTCATAAGTAATAACCGAATGATCGAAATTATACTGTGCCTTGATTATGAATTTGGGAACGATATCTTGACATTGGAAATTGCAAAGCCGTGTGACGTGACGCGCGCTCACTTACTTACTAATTTGGCGACACCCTGTACAGTCGAAACTATAAACCTAAATGTTCATCAGATTGGAACGCAATATAACTAGCAGTTCATACTTGTATACTCAAGTATATATATATATATATATATATATAGAACGCAATCTAAAATGCAACAAGCTATAAGAATCGATTGGAGCTGCCACAGGCTGTCTACATGTCCCACCTTGTATCACGGCTCGGGAGAGGGCTGAGCCTTTTTTTTGTTTTTAGTACGCGTATGCACGTCTTAGTCGATCCCAAATTGAACAAAATTAGCGTTATAAAAACAAGTATGAAATTCGACAATAAAAAATCAATCTAGAGCAGCTCAAGTGTCACGTAATTACGAGGGCGACAACGCAATCTCGAGTCTCGCTAAAACCCCCGACACACCTAAGTGAGGCATAACTGGCAGAATAACATCGATAATGGAGTCGTAGACAAAGAAATCGATGATGCTTTATGATGGGGGGAGGTCGCCTCTCGAGACCCCGCCTAAGATCGATGATTTCATTTTTGCGAAAGAAAGAACTAATCAAAATACAAATAGCGGATCTCTCGATCAGTGCCGGATTAAGTCCTGTGGGGGTCCCTGTCAAAATCTCGCTCACCTCTCAAAAATAATCTTCTGATACTAGAGTTCGATTTGTCAAAATGGAAGCATGTGGTCGGAAATTTGATAAAAGAATCGCAAATAAAAAATTTAATTGCGATTTGTTTGTTCCTCGCGTCATTACTCGGAATCTATTAGTGAAAACAAGTCATCGCAATATCAAACCCTTATCGAATATTTTTTCGCTAAGGGTGAGAAGAAATTTCTCTCTCACCTTTCCAACTTTTGTTTGTCCATTTCTACAAAGAATTTTCACAATTTTGCCCAGAACAAGTTAAAGGTAACAAAGTAAAGTTATATAGAAATTGATTAGCACGAAGCACAATTTTTTCTAAACGTTTTTCCCTTAAATCTAACGATTATTCTGAAAAATTATGCAAAAAATATTTATTCATCGTGACAAAGTGTACGATTAAAAAAATACTGAAAAATATATAGTGAGAGTACGTGAAGAGATGTTATTCATACGTACATGTCCAAAAATTCAAAAAATTTCATGTTTTATAAATTGAGCGTGATAATTTTATGAGACAGAACCACTAATAACATAAGAAATAGGCGCGAAGCGCAACTTTAAAAATATCTTATGATCAAGCTTGCGATTTACATGTCTAAAATATTATTATGAGAAATTGTTCAAAATATTCACATAAATGCTAGTATCCATTGCATAAAAGCTGTATTTCATATGTACAGAGTCATTTATGTAAATCTTTCACTTCGTTGAGTCAATTCCTCTTTTGATATCTTCTGGAAACAATTTAACTTAATTGTAATTTTCTTTCACTTACAATTCAATAATAATTTAAATTGATCCGTTGTTGCAGAACCCAAAGAACGCAGCCTGACCATCCTTATGATTAATCCGGCACTGCTCACGATGTCTCATATCCAGTATATTTTAGGAGAGAGTGCTGTGACTGTTTTTCTCATCGATCTCCTATCGATCGAATTTCCCACTTCCAATCGATCCCAACATTCCCCTTCCTGGATCTGAATTTTTTATATATATATCATATTATCTTTGCAAAGACGAAAGTATTATCTGTGAGTCCTCTGCTTTTTTGTTTTTCCGTCCTCTCATTGTGGCTTTGGAAAAGATTTTTTACAAAAAAAAGAACGACACTTTCACTTTCCGTATCACGCAGAGGTACGTGGGACTTCTCACTTAGAAAGACAGCATGATGCTAAAGAAAAGTCTTATCCGAAATTGGCAAAAACGAAAGTACACCAAAAGACAAAATAGTATAAACACTATTTTTGGGCTAGGCGGATGTCATACACTTAATCTCAGTTTTTCCTAGTTTCGGGAATACGAATATTACGATAAGTATTTTTGTGTGGTTCCTTATTTCGGATAGAGTTCTTTCATCGACACTTGCCGGTTAAGAAAAAAAAGAGAAAGGAACGGATCTCCGCCTAAAACATTTCGAGCAAATACCCTCATTGTAGCGTAGGCCCAAGGTGTAGCCCCGCGAATGGCGAAGACGACAAAGAAGAAAAAAAATCCCGTGAAATTCTCACTTAACCCCTCCACCCCCTCACCCCACTCGCTCTAACATCTCAGCGCAACAAATCGTCGCGTCTCGAGCTCTAAAACCCCTCCAAAGCATATCGAGACGACAAGTAGTACCTAGAGCTCCCCATATCCGAGTCGCCACAGTGAGAAAAACACGCGAACAACCGTGTTGCCAGATCGTTCTTCTCTACAGTAGTGGCGTCACTGATCGCGAAATGGAATCCGAATAAGAGCAGGAGCGACAAAAAAAACATCTCGGGTAAAGTGATTCCAAAAAAAAAAAGAAAAAAAAATCATTAAGTCGTCAATTTCTTCGCCATCGAGATCCAATTGCGAAATCCTATTCCAACCGTTAGCTCTGGGATAACAGTATCGACACCGGAAGCGGATTTCACTGTACACCTATCGTATCGTACACCTACAATTGAATACAGCATGAATAGTCCGTTTAAAGGAAAATTCGGAATTCCGTTCGCAGTAGTATATTGCGATGAATCTACTGAATATGAGAAATTTCAATGCTCACGAAATATTTTATTTCTCAATATTTTTCATCAAAAATCATGCAAAATTTAGCGATGCACATTTATTGTTGATCGCTCAAGGTACTCGCAGTATTATCCCTTCTCTTTTTAGGATCCTGTACAAATTACAGAGTATAACTGTTGGAGTTGAATGTTAACGTAGTTACAAATTATTTGTTAAGGGGGTTCACCGGTGATTGAACATCTTATAATCACCGGTAAACCCTCTTAACAATATTTTAAATAAATATAACTCCCCCCCAGGGAGCGACCTGGTAATTTTGTTCCCAAATAACACAGAAGCTAAGAAAGTGATAGTCAGCCTAACTTGTGCTAAATTGGATAGCGCCGGTGCATTGCAGAAAAGCCACGTCAGGCGGAGCTTTCCATTGAGCGCGTTAATAGCATATACAGGGCGAAGCAAAAATAGAGAAGCAGTAAAAACATCGCATATCATTCTAGGTTTTATCGATGCGTTTATTGCCAGGTAGTTTGTGACAGGTCACATCACATCATTGTACGACTCGTCGTAGCCCAGTTGGTTTAGCGACTGACTATGGTTTCGGCGGTCCAGGGTTCGATTCCCGGCGCTGGCTCTTAAAAATTTCGATCCCGGGGTACTGGTCGTTCCCCCTCGCACAGTGCCTAAGCACAATTATAGGGGACGTAACGCCTGTGGCGCGGTTGACTACAGTTGATTGGAAACAAAAAAAAAATCATATCACAATGCAATTCCGTCATGCTTAAGAAATCACTATTTCTCAAATTATCTAACCCGAATGTGTACAATGCCAAACCTATTTTACTTGCCAGGGTTTCGAAAATTGTACCGATTGCTTGGATTACGAAATGCAAACTCGATTCAGTGATCCTATCGTAAAGCGTCTAGCCAGACATCGACAAAGACAAAACTCGTTTAACTTCTCCAGAAAGTCTATTCTGACGACGATGGCTCCTGTTCGGTGGAAATCCCCACCCCCGTAGTGAGACGCGCGCAGATAGTGGGGGCGCCACCGTCTTGGGTTGGCGACATGTGGGCTTTCTCCTGTACCCGGGCTATAGATTTCACACAAATTTCACGCAATTCTTTGTGTGCCTGGATATTTGCGCGCGTAGAGCAAGAAAGGGTTCGTCGACGAGCCGCTGACGGAATCGAAGGAAGGAGCAGGAGGGAGGCGGGGATCTTCGAAATTACTGTTTTCAGCAGATGCCGCCGTCGCCCGCCCTCCAAAGAAGCCTCACTCCAGTCGCATTCGTGACCACTGAATCGTGTGATGACAGTTTCATCAATGATTCTGTCTACACCACTCGCTCCATTGCTCGTCCGCCCCGCGCCTTCCTGCAGACACCAGAGCCACCGTGTGCATGTGCCGCCATCTGACGGCGGCGAGGGCGGTCCCATGAGTACATGTGCTTTTCAGTTTAAGCATATGAGCCTTACATTTATTACCGGTTTGGTTAAAAGGACCTCTGAGAAACAAAAATTCCAAGAGTTTGAGTTATGGTCGTAAAACGCGGTTTACACAGGAGAAGATCCGAAGCTCCAAAGGAGCCGATCTTCGTCGCACTGGAGCGAAATAATTGCAGCTTCATGCAATTTCCAGGTATAAACCGACTATGTAATTGTAATTTGAAATTTATCGTCCTGTTGTGACGCGAATCCTTTGAAGTGGTTTATCGTAATTTACCGTTTGATTCATTGCTTTTCCATTATGTGCAATTACTTTTGTCAGAAATTTCAATTTCAATTTAGGTGATCGATATTATTTTAAGACTACGAGTCGCACATTCTCCGTGTATCCTAAACTCGTATTGCAAAAAGTGTGATTTATACACTTGATATTTCCAAATTTAGAATGACGTGTACTGTTCATGTTCATGCACATTCAAGCCTTCGCCGTTAGGAAATTTGAATATTTGATGGAAGAACACTTGCAGCGTAACTGGATAATTCGATTGGTGCTGTTTGTCAAATTGCGCCGCCTACCCAAGATAGGCGCATCCTCACACTGTAGAAATGGCACGGAGCGGGGTCATCAATTATGGAAAAACGAAGCCCAGACGAATCATCGAACATAGCCATTTTAACACGGCGAGAAGGCAGCATATGCACATGCAAATGTGTATTGTACGTGCAGATTGATTGAAAATTAGTAATTTACCAGCACTTTCACTCAAGAGTTTCTACGGAAGCAATTAGACTGAGCCAAGTGGCCGACACTTGATTTTAATTCACAGTAAAGAATAAAATAATTTGATTGAAAATTACTCGTATCCTGATTGTGGTGACGTAATCTTGAGCATGTTAACCGTTGTAATCCTATGTTATAAAATAGAGATTTTGATTTTCCTGTCCGGAGACCAACTGTCGAACGGCTCAATGAAATCGCATAAAATTTTACATACCGTTAGTAGACCACCACAATTCGCTAGCGACGGAATTTCAGATCTCAATTTTCAATATTACATAAAACAACCGTTACCAAATTTTGGATAATCTCCCTTTCGCCTCAAACTTAAAAAATGGCGTCTCCACATCAAAAGCATGACGTCGTCGATTTCACGAGACAACCAAGTAAACCATATAACAGTTCCAACCAAGCAAATCAGATAACAGTTCCAACCAAGCGCACCATACCATATACTATTACCGGAATAATATTTTCAATATAAAAATAAAATAAAATAACAATATTAAAAACCATAAAATAATCAAAATAGACATTTTTAACATGATTCGAAACCTTAACTTTAACTGTTATTTTACGTTTGCGTTTATCGAGTGTTACCGATAAGTGCTCCACGCCATATAACGGGTAAACCTGCACGAACACAAAAGCTAGATTTACACCGGAGACATTCGTCGCATAGCAGCAAAAAAATCGCAGCTTCATGCAGGCTAGCATGAAATCCGATTACTGAGCGCCTTCTGTGCGCTCACTGAGGGCTCCACTCCGCTGTCGATGTAGCATGAGCGGCAATAGCGCTCATGTTTAGCGCGAAATGTTTCATGCATCAGCGCCTCTACAGAAAAATATTTTCATTAAATTACGCGCATCCGCGCCATCTATTGAGCAAATATTACAACGGCGTGTGGATCGAGCACTGCATCACTATACACAGCAAAAGATTTACGAACCGTTGATCGCAAGGGAGCGGTACATAGCACTCGAAATACACTAATTGCTATTTGAACCAACTTCTGTAGATGTTCGTAAGTGTACATGTAAACCAACCTCTCTAAAAATACTCCCAACACTTTCGAAACAGGCCTCGCCCCGGTTCCAAACGCAAAACTTTCCAGCCCACCCGCTGACTTTACATTGGCTCGGAAAACACAACCCTCGCCCCCCGGAAGATCTCCGTGAGAATAGTGCGATCGCTTGTAGCCCAAAAGGAATTTTGCTAATCTTAATGTGGTCTACCCGGAGAGCCCCGGTTCTTCGATAGATTTAACCGAGAACGGATATAAAAGGCCGCCGAGCTGCTCTCGCTCTCCCCCCCCCCATCCTCCTCCTCCTCCTCCTCCTCCTCCTCTATGTGTGTGCGTGTATCTTGCTGTAGGATACATGATTGAGAACCGTAATAAAACATACCCGTAGATAGAAATATATACAGAGCTAGCTGTGGGGCCGCCGATAGAATCTGAGAGAGAGCGAGCTCGATCTAATGTCTACTGTACATATACATGGTGTGCCCGCTCGCCACCACTGCGGGCCTCTTCTGACCTTTCGCTTGATCGAAATTTTTATATAAAGTGGGGTACGTGGACGTAGGCCGGCGGCGCTGATTGATATTGGCGCGATACAATGTATTTGCTCGTTTACAAAAGGGGTAGATGAAGTCGTGCTCTCGATTCCCCCTTCTCCAAACCCTTTAACGCCCCGCCCCCCTCAAGCGAAATGCATAAAATCTTTTCAACGCCCCCATAGATCGCGCGAATGAATGGTTTTATAGCTAATGCACATTTTTCTATTAGCTGATGGTGCTGCAGTCTCATTGGGCTAATGCTTGGTAAGAAATTTTCGATTCAGTTGTGTAGGCACCGTTAAAAAGTCTGAATTGTAAAAATATACCGCATGACCACGTCGCAGCTGGGTTGTAGTGCGATGGGAAAAGGGTTCGATTCCCGGCGCGGGTTCTCGTTCTGATGAGCAGACGACGAGTAAGGGAAATCATCTCTTTCATTGCTGCATTGTTCCATTTACTGCAGTCGAAATAAATAACAATGAAGTGTTTAAGCGGAAAATAAAAATGCACGTCGAGGGGCGATTTATACGATGGAGAATTTCCTAGTTTCAATATCATTTTCGTCACAGTCGAACATAAAGTTTGTGACAATTGATGTATTCGAAATGTGGGTGGTGTCAAAGAGCAGGTTTTGAAAATATAAAAAAGCTCACTATGTTGGCGTCTGTATGTTTCCTTTGATTCATTTGAAAATTGAAGTGTATTATCTTCTAAGAAATAAGCCAGATCTTACTAACCACATTACATAAGAGTACGTACGTAAACATTGATTTCCGTGAGAGGGAAGTTTTAGAATGTTCAAAGAATGCTCACATTGTTTTGACACTTCTCGAAACTCAACTATTCCATTTTTTACTATCAGCAACTCACACTATCACTAGATGGCGTCGCTATCCCCTTAATCAATAATGAATTATTACTAAACAAGTAACTCACTCTGCTCACTTAAAAGCGTACCCAACGGCGACAGATGGAATCAAATGTCTTCTATCTGATGTAAAATGGTTATGATATCAATATGATGCACCAGAGAAATAAAAGATCTGGACTCATGCAGCCGTAGGTGTAAAAATCATGTCAAATTTCCGTCGTTGATGGTGACGTTAATTGTGTCCTGAAGCGTCCACCAAAAACGACGTCACCATTCTCAACACTTAAGGCGTCACTTGTTCTCTCTTTCAAAACAGGGCGATGT
This sequence comes from Mycogona germanica, assembly GCA_034698785.1. Classification (NCBI taxonomy): domain Eukaryota; kingdom Metazoa; phylum Arthropoda; class Diplopoda; order Chordeumatida; family Chordeumatidae; genus Mycogona; species Mycogona germanica. The sequence continues at coordinate 15,059 of JAQGBY010001725.1, read as the reverse complement.
TAAGTCTTGAATAAATCTAGCCATGTACTTGTTACAGAAAATCTGTAACGCGAACAACCAATAGGGAGGGATATCACAACAATATCGATATCAATAAAACGTTGGCAAGTTACATCCTATTTTATTCTGAACATTATAGTGACTAGAGTGGGGCGCATGCGCGGGGGAGTGTTTCGACATAATTTGAATTGATACACATTTTCACTCTCCGTTTATGTCTCTCTCTACCCGGCGTCGAATGTTTGTTTTCCATAACTCGAATTTGTGTCGTCGTTTCGAAGTTAGGATTGGATGAAGAGAAAGGGGGGGGGGATGAGAGCGAGAAAAAATTCCTTGTTTTCCAAAATCGTAATCACCGTAAGTGCCTTCTCGCATTTCGGATTTTCATCGCCCGTCGCACACACATCGTTCATTTGTCACCTCGGAAACTATTTTTCCACACGACCACCGGAATCGTGATTCTTCACTTATGCGCCTCGAACGTCATCCTCATAATTTATTCTGGCGTTAATTATTTAAGCGCTAAATTCCTGATTGGCTAATTTGCAACTTTTGTCACCATCCATGTTCGTGCACAGCGAATTTTTGACGCGCTCCGAAATGTGACCGAGCTATTTTTCCAGCAAAACTTCCATCAGCGCGAATCCACGAAATTTCACTAGGCTTTCGCTTAAAATAAACAAACAGCGTGAAGAGAAATCTCATTTGGTTGCAATTTTTTAATTATCCATGCACAGCAATTTATCCATGCATTTAGAGCATGTCGAGAGGTGGCACAGTTCTCATTGGTAGAATGTATTTTTTCGAACTAACGCGAGTTTGTCTTGTTTCAGTTTTCCCCGTGCTTTCTGTTCTATCAGCCGCGGTTAATGGGTCGGTGTCGGTGGCTGATAAACGATGCGGGTGCTACACCGTGCGGATCATCGGCCAAACACGGTTTTTTCAATTTCCAATTCACAATCATCCTAATTAATAGAGACACATGCCCCTTCGTTTTCGGTAAACAATGCCGCCATTTGAAATTTTTTAATATATTTGTATCGATGAGATATCAATTCCATTAAGTAATATTCGGAAGTCAGAAAATTAATTATAATTATATTTGACTCTCATCTGATTAACATCGTGAGTGGGAGGAGTTAAATTGCCGTCTTTCTGTACTGTACGAAAATGCGCCTTCCTTCGGAATGAAAAGTACAGCCGTGGTACCCGTGTCTGTACGATATCAGATACACGTTAAAGATCCCTACCTAGGTAGAGATCATAGACAAACTTATCAGGAAACCACATTTCCTTTTTACACTTTCCATATTTCTAGTCCTAAAATAAATATCAATCCAGCCAATGAATAAAGAATCTGGGTTCGAGTCCAGATTAGGGAGAACATCAATTAAATTAATTAGCGATGAAACGGCGCACCCATCAGCGGTGCGGTCAATGGACGATGCGGCCGATGAGAGATGAGTAGGACGAAAAAGATGATTCAGAACTCTGATGCCTGTACCTTATGCCCTTTATACGTCCTTGGCTAACTGGACCATTGAAGCAACACTCCGTATGTTTCGAAAGTGTGAGCCTAATGGTTTGGAAGACAAAACGCAACAGTCTCACTACTGTGGTGGAATCTCGTTCACGATGACCACTAGAGTATTACTTAACACCATTGAACTAGAAGTAGAAGAAAAAAATCTCATTTCATTAAGGAGGGCACAAAACATGGTCGAGAACATCCACTCGAAATAGCGGAAAGAAATAATAAAAAAAAGGCAATTTGGTGGTCCCACCTAATTAGAGAAATAGACTCCAACTAGGTCAAAGTTGTATATCTTGCGCACACGCTACGATCCTTACAGCTAATACAAAGTAAATTGTTTCTGAGTGACCCAACTTTATATGGTTATGACCTCTGTGCGTGACAGCAACTGACGAACACTGGTGTCTTCTCAGAAAATCAGTTGGTTCACTGTAGTTGCAGTGGATCGATGAAACGAGGAACTATCGATTGTGCCAGTAGCTTGGTTAGATTTTTTAGAATGTCTCTCGTTAGGTGTTCCAAGCGGTGAATTGGGATATGATGAACAAAGTACTATTTATTTTAAAAATTCCAATCCAAGTACCTCAGGATCGAAATTTTTGAGAGCCCGCGCTGGGAATCGAACCCGGGACCGCCGAGCTGCAGTCAGTATATTAGCTGCGGGAATTGCCAGAATTGTACAATACATCCGTCACGTGTTGTAACGTCATAGTAATGGCGCCACAACACGTGATTAAAAAATTGGATTTACCAACGTTTGCCAAATTAAAATATCTAATATCTCTTCATAACGAAAATGCATTTTCTTCCTATTTTGAGAAATAGTACTTTGAGGCATTAATTGAATAATAATTAGAAATTCGGGATCAAGTTTGGGAAATGTCGCTGGCATCACTGGTAGCACGTGACTGGCGCACGTGAGAGCGACGACAGCGCCATTTTGGTCAAGCGGAGACGCCATATTGACACCTTTTTAATGACAATGCTTAAAACTTCAACGACTCATATCTCGAGAAATAAGCAACATCGACATCTGAAATAACTTGCGTTCAACTACAAATTATCGGAACTATCTGCAGCTCAAATTTTATTCAATACCGTTAAGCTGGTCAAAAATAAATACCGAGTCGTATATTAAAATCAGTGACTGAGGCTCGGCGGTCCCGGGTTCGATTCCCGGCGCGGGCTCTCGAAAATTTCGATTCCGGTGTACAGGACGAGCTCCTCGCATTGTGCCTACACACCATGAGGGGTACAGAACGCCTGTAGTGCGGTTGACTAAAATTATGATATAGGTGATTCAAAGATTTTGAATAAAATCTTTGTAACTAGTCGTTAGTTTGGCTGTCCACTGATTAATTATGAAGGGTCCAGAAAGTCTGGCAGTGGGCAACTAACATCTTCGCTTGGAAAAACAGCACCTTGCTTCTAGTCGTACGACTCCACACACCGCTGAAAGAATAATGACAAAAAAGAGCGAACAACCCTCAAAGGGGTTTCCATACAAAAGCCATTTAAGTCGCGGGAGAACAAAGGACGGTGATATTTACGAGAATGAAAGACAAAAAAGCCACTCTCCAAACTTCGTTTCCACTAGAGACACGAGTCTATATACGTTTTACAGTATAATGCCTTCATTTGCGGAGACAAAAAAAAGGGGAAGTTTTTTATGGTGCCCGATAGCCAATTTCGAACACAATAACGTATATACCCCCTTGGCATAAGGAGCTTCGCGCCAAACATTTTTTTTATTATTCCATTCTCGCTTTTTTTTCTTCTGCTTTTTCCTTTTTGTTGTGTACAGTTCTGTATTTCATGGTTGCGGTCTGCGTGATGCCAATAGCGAGTCTGTGATTATTATGTGGCCTCGAAAGTCTGGCATTGGCATTGCGATAATGCGCTTAGTACGCGCGGAGATGATTTATTCGGGTGAGAAGATAATCGAGTTGTGGCTGGGAAAGAAAATTTCATGCATTATTTTTCGTGTCACAGTTCAACATATTTATATTTGTGCTGAAAACGATATTTGTTTTTAAAATAACTGAAACTGAACTGATAGAATGGTGCCACTTCCCACATTCTCAATTACAATTACAATCAATTCTCAATTACAATATGTACCCACAAGCAGCCCCGGATGGGGCCTAGGACGGGGGTCGACCGACCAGTTAAGGACAAAGGTGTGGTTGTCCTATCCTAACCGGGTCTTGACTTGAGACTAATTTAGGCTATTCCACTGTCGACACACTCTGGGGAAATAGAAGTTGAAGTACGAGTCACATCTACAATGCCGCTCCTCAACCATTCTAGTATGTCCCGCTCTTCTACACCTAGTAGGAGCCTGTCTCACAATTTCCCTAATTTTGACATTACAATCCCCCTTCAGAATACGAGCCAAAAGCCCAATATTGGTCGCTTTTCTACGATCCTCTAACGATTCCCATTCCAATATTGACAACATGTCCGTCACACTATCCTCTCGACCAAATCTACCGCTAACAAATCTAGCAGCCCTTCTTTGGACCATTTCAATTTCACCTATGAACCCCCACCTGGTGAGGATCCCAAACGGAGCTACAGCATTCAAGCAAAGGTCTGATCAAAGAAAAATAGGCCACTGACTTAACGTTACTTGGACATCCCCTCAAAACACTTTGGACAAACCTAAGCTTATCATTCGCTAAACCAGTCATCTTTTGTATCTGGTTTTTCACTTGCAGACCCAAATACTTGTACTGTTGAACAACCTTGAGAGGCTCCCCAGATACCTCAGTGAGCATATTCCTCGATCTGGAAGCATGCGTAATGCAACACTGGTCAACATTGAGTTGCAGATGCCATTTCTTACCCCAATAGTTACAGCATCTAAATCTTTCTGTAATTCAACTGAGTGCCGGTCGCATTTTATATCCCTGTACAACATTGTATCATCAGCATAAAGTCTTATCCATAAGTGAACATTCAATTGCGCTACATGAGTTTAATTGAGGCTTATCTATCTCATAATGTATTTTTGCAAGTTAGTTTATTTTAGAATAAAGTTGCATGCGCTAATCAAAATATTTCGCGTTAAAGCAGCTGAAATTCGACGTCAACAAGAACGGCTTAAAATTCGTGCTAATATTCGACAGGTATGTCGTTTCGCTGTGATTCAAGAATGCAATGTATTTATTTCGTGAAGAATTTTTACGGCAGCCCAACCTTTGACTCTTACAGAGAGAGCGGTAAAGGATTGAGGTAGACGTAAATTGTGGCGGACCTAATTTCACCGCAGCACATACATGTATCGGAATATGAGCAAATCTCACCTGTTTATTTTTCTTTGCGGCTCTACGGGCCTTGCGTTTTAACACCAGGTGGCGTTCGCTTTGCCATTTGGTTTGGAACTGCAAATAACTGTTTGATTCTATGGAACGCCACCACATGGCTCCAATAAATGTCATGCACAGAGGCCATAGGACGACCTAAATGTGTCGCCAGTAATTTGCCGACGACATATGTAGGTAGCCGATGTCACCTGAAGTGTCCCGTTAAAAGAAATGTTTAGTGCTGAAGACAAGATTCCTCGATGACTGTAAATTAAGGCGCATCGAGTGACGTTTGTGGGTTCCTCAAACTCCCGCCGCACGAAAATATATCGCCTCTGTCGTTTCTAGAATGGCGTAGAACTAGCGTTGCGCACCAAGGAGTCAACCGGCTTTTTTCCGGGAATTTTTTAGCCCGCTTGGCCGCACTACCTTGTGCAAAAAATTGTCCCTTTTCACAGGGAATTTTTTATCCCGCTTTCCCGTGCTTTCTCGTGCTTTCCCGCTTTCCCGTGCTTTGCCGATTTCCCGTGCTCTCCTGCGATGCATGCAAAAATGCATTTACTGAGAGGGGATGGGGTTCTGAACTGACGTCAGCGAGAAGAATAAAAGAGAGAAGGTTGAAGGTTTCTCTGAGTGAGTGGGGGATTTGTGGATTGCGGGAATACGCAAAAAGTAAAAAAGTGTACGATCTAATGATCGCGGGAATACGCAAAAAGTAAAAATAATGTATGATCAGATGATCGTAAGAGAGAAAAATTTGGCATAAACCATCTCGGGAATGTAGTGAACAAAGTCCCAAAATTTCATAGTGATCGGATGAATGGTTTAGGAATGCATAAAGAACATATAGACAGACAAACAAATATCTTTTCATTTTTATATATATAGATGAATCATTGAGAACATCGATGCTTAAATTGTTTTTACGTACATGGGTGCTATGATGCCAGATTAGGATATTTGCCGTGGGGATCAGGGCGTTTGAACCCGCAACTATATGCGGACTCCCAGCATTTTTGGCCGACCCCTGGGGATGGGGTCCGGGGACACTTGTTTAAAATAATTGCAGTTCGCGCCTATTGTAATGTTATCATCTCTAAATAATTTAGAAACTTCTAACGCATAAAATAAAATTAACACTCGCAATTTATTTTGCACAAATATTGTAAAATGTTTAGAGGGCAAATTTTAAAATTTCATTTCTCAATGAAATAGTTTATTTTGTGAACTATTTTTGGGCATCAAATAAACACTCACTGTGTAACTTTGCACACAAATGAAAAAGATTAATAAAAAGATGGGTTTTTTAATTCATTCCGCGCAGAATTAGTTCATTTTACCAGTTATCTATATATATAAAAATGAAAAGATGTTTGTTTGTGTGTATGTTCTTTATGCATTCCTAAGCCATTCATCCGATCACTATGAAATTTTGGGAATTTGTTCACTACATTCCCGAGATGGTTTATGCCAAATTTTTCTCCTATGATCATCAGATCGTACTTTTTTTTACTTTTTGCGTATTCCCGCGATCCACAAATCCCCCACTCACTTAGAGAAACCTTCAACCTTCTTCTCTCTTCTCGATGACATCAGTTCAGAACCCCCCCCTCCCCTCATGGTAAATGCGTACGTATTTGCATGCGTCGCAGGAAAGCATGGGAAAGTGACAAAGCATGGGAAAGTGACAAAGCAAGGGAAAGCGGCAAAGCAAGGGAAAGCGACAAAGCACGGGAAAGCGACAAAGCACGGGAAAGCGACAAAGCACGGGAAAGTGACAAAGCACGGGAAAGCGACAAAGCACGGGAAAGCGACAAAGCATGGGAAAGCACGGCAAAGCACGGGAAAGTGGCAAAGCACTAGAAAGCACGGGAAAGCGGCAAAGCACGGGAAAGTGGGAAAGCACGAGAAAGCACGGGAAAGCAGGAAAGTGGGATAAAAAAATTCCCGGAGAAAAGGACATTGTTTGCACGAGGTAGTGTGACCCAGCCATTTAACCGGAAGCCACAGCAAGGCGTGGCCCGGGTCAGCTAGTAATTTATAAATATAATGCAAAATATGAACACACAACTTATTTTAACCACAATTTAAGTCGACAAAGCAAACTAAAGTTTTGCGTTTCGTTCAATTACTCAATCATTTTGTTTTTAGTTTTTTTCAAAAAATGTGTACCCTCCCCTTTCAACGCATCAAATAAACCCTCACTACGTAATTGCTGTTTGGGGACATTGGGAAATCGTGATCCCTATGTATGGATAATATTGGGATACTCTGTAGATTTTCGAACTACAACCCTCAAATTATTTTGACAAATACAACCCTGGATCAGATCGCATGTTATTTGGAAAGTTCCTTCTCCCGATCGTATTTAGTTGACTCTGTATGGAAGAATGCGCGTTCAAAACGTGAGCAAATTTCCCTACGCTGTTCTGACAACATTAAATTTCGCTTTGCCGCCCATTAAAACCAGTCACCAATGCCATATTTCATTCGTGTTCTATCGTAAATGTCCCCGATGTCCGCACGCGTACATATACAATGAATTAAGAAATCTTTTTTACACTTACATCTTGGTGCGTATAAAGACAACTCTTCTTCACGTTTGTCTACGGCGAAACCCCTAACCTCTGACATCATTCAACATTCTAATCTTTTTCTCTACGATATCACCTATTTCTTATGTTCGACGACAATATCAAAAGACTTTCAAATGAAACGCATTTGATATATATCTAGCCATTTTAAATTGTACGAGATAATATCTCTGAATCAACTTGTACAGGTTGTAACTTGGAAAGAGGGAAAAAAACAGAATTTGTCGCTTCAAAACGACTCAAAAAAGAATATTTACATTAAATAGGGCGTTACGCATGACTTCTATTGAAGTTCGCTCAAAACTAATGGGTTCGGCGGTACGATATAAAAGGAAGGGATTAGTTATGAACGGAAAAAAAGAAGTGAAACAAAAAACATCGAATTATTCGTTCTGATCTTGTCATCCACGTAATTCGTAGGGACACATCAACTATATCGGTTTGACAAGCACTGTCAAAAAAAGTGGTTCTGTCTAAAAGACGGAAACAACGACAGCGAAGCGTCCTGACTTCCTTCTCTTGTTCGGTCAGAAACGTTCATAGACTGAGTAGAACCGTACTTTAATAACAGAATGGCAACGGGTCTCTATAATTCTTATCTAATGCACTCTAAGCCGCTTTCAACACAAATATTCGGTATTGTGTCTAAGAAATTTCCTTGTTTAAAATTATCTTGAAATCAAAGTCAAAAAATTTTTTATCGAAGCGACACTAAACAAAAAACAAGGGCTGTCTATGTTCGTCGACGGCTTAGTTCATAATGCAAAAGCTATACTAAATGCCAATTAAATGGATTCTACTGAACTCATGCGTTTAAAAAAAAATAACGTGATGCATACAAAACCATAACCTAGTCTGTCCACTTCAAGAAAAATACTAAGAATGGGAAAACGCTTAAAATATTAAGCAAGCACATATACAATGTGAGGTACAAAAAATATATTTCTGTTCAGAAATATCGTCAAATTGTTTTTTTAAAGTGTGAGTAAAGATTACGCGCGACAGAAGTTAAAACTTCATGTATTCTGTATTCTATGGCGGAAGAGGGAAAATTTCGGGTAATATTTCATTCTATGGACGTCTAATCAACATGGCGGCCGCGTTGAAGTGATACTCAGTTGCCGAGCACCCGGTCGCTCTGACGTCATCAATCGGCTACTAGCGTGCTTGGATGCGTGAAAAATAGAAGAATAGTTGCTATTATTGCTTGACTATTGATTGTATTTGTGGATGGAAATTTGGCAATTAGCAATTTGGTTCATTTTTCGGGCGACCGTGAAACGTTAGGGTTAGCCGGCAACAGAAAAAAGAACCTAATCAAACGTTAGGGTTAGCTAGTAACCGAAAAAAGAGCCGAATAAATCAAATATTAATTTATAATTTCAAATATTAATCGCGCAATTTCACTCAAAATATCTAGGGCCTATTTTTCGATTCCAGTAGAAAAATCAAGAGCAAATGTTTGTGCCATCTTGTTTAGCCAACTAAGGCTACTAAATACGGATTCTATAGCGAAATACTGTATTTTCCTAGTGTATTCAGTCAAGGACAATTTTTAATAATAACAATCTGGTGATACTGCAAGTCCACTTACTAATTATTTAATTCGTCTATTGGTTTCATTGCGAACTGCCCCCAAAAAGTCGGTACGTGCGAGGATGCGGTACAAGTGTATTATTTAAATGAATTTGTGGTTAAACAAAAATATCACCATTTTTGTTGTTTGCAAGAACATCTGAGCGTGACTGGATGAGTGCATGGTTGACTTTTACATGTAGTTGTACTTGGATGCATTTGGAAGAAACAAATATTTGCTCAGCATGTTGAACATATATTTACTCGCGTTCTTTAAACACTTGACGCGTGCCAAACGCTGCGCCCATTTCACCGTGTCAATCGCGGATAGGTTTATACGAGGGTGTCCATTCTCGACTTTTTTATGCGGTGTGGGTCCAATAAAAAGAAATCGAAAATATATTTTCTTACATACTAGCAATTGCGAAATGTCGACTGATTCTCTTGAAATGAGACAAATATGTTAAATTATATATTGTAAATCAAAATATTGTTTCTATTAAAATTTGGGCATTCCAAAAATGCACTCAGTAAAGAAGACCGAACGGTGATATCGTTTTCGGGTGAGGCAATTCATTACAGTGGCAGGCAATTTTTAAGTTTTTGGAGAAAGTTTGGTGATGGGGAGTGATCTGGACAATCTTATTCGCAAGAATGGCGAAATTGGACCAGGTTTGCAATTGCAATACTTGGATCGGTGTATCCTCGTTCAAAAACATAAACGGAGGCGCTTGAGTCATTAAGAGATCGACATCATTTGAAGCAAGATTTGTTATGACGTTGTTAGGACGTCATCAACGTCGAAATTCCAGCGTTTTGCGCAATTTCTCGCTGTGTTCTGCGCTGGCTCTGGTAGAATTGCGATCAATATTTTGTTTTGAAAAATTAACTGCTTTACTCTGCCATTTCGAGGACGAAGGGAAATGTCCGAATCACTCCACCGTCATATTTTTTTGTGAAAAAATTGTAAAATTCGCATCCCATAAAAAATGATATCACGCTAAAAAGCTCAACTTTGGAACGCCCAAATTTAATGGGTCCCGTAATGTTGGTATGAAGCGTACCATGTTCGAAGAATTTGAAAACAATATGTTGATTACATCTGTGCCTAATTTCAAGAGAATCTGTCAACAATTCGCACGGATGTAATAAAATATATGTTGAACTCCATTTTATACAAGAACAAAACATATTCGGCTCATTTAAAATGTGATATTTCAAATTAATTTGAAACCAATTTTCCCCAGAATATTTAGCATCAGCGTGTAGATAAAAATAACGCATATTACCCACACATGATTGACTTTCTTGAGTATTTGTTTCTTATGGGGGTTCTGAATATTTCTGGTGTAAACTCTTAAAATCCTCCTGAACAATAGATATGCGTGTTCAAGTACTGAAGTACATTTAGGTCGATAATTACAAGTACGCGTTCACGAAAATACTAATTCATGGGGTTTTAGGAGGTTAAATCTGGTATTTATTGCACTACACTCCTCCTAACCGCTTAATGATTAATTCCTGTTTAATGTTTGTCTAGCCGGGTATGCGGTTTCCGGTGATGAAAAAACTTGAAAAAGAGATATTAGAAACGCGGTTGAAAAGGCAATTAAAATAGGCGGTTTTTTTTAACTAGCTAGTGATTTCGAATGACTCTTTTAACTGGGGTGGAGGTACGTATAAATGTTAGAAGTTCACCGCTATAGTTTATTAGTCGGTCTACAGAGCGGCGAATCCAGAATGGTTGACGCCCCCACCACCGACTCGATGAGTTTAGAATTTCTTTCTTCTTATTTTAAAGAAAGCTAGGTGCGAACGCTAGACGAATTACACACGCAGACCTGTCACTTGAAAAAGCGTGTCTTAACTTCGTGCTCTAAGCGTGTTTACGGCGTTCTGGCACCATTAAGATTTTTACGATCGCCGCAACGATTAGCACGGTATCGCCCATCGCCCCTTCAAACAATACGATTCCCCCCCCCCCCAATTGCTATTTACCTAGAGTACATATGGCCAACGCCTTCTATTTCGGCACGGATAAGAAAGGCCGAGTAACTCAATACCCGTGCACACTTGCGTAACAGAATGTAGGCTGGCGAAATCGGATTCTTCAAACCCCGTTAACCGCTCATTTTGTTGTGCTAACTGAACTGAGCTCAGTGTCCATAATTAATCTGATAGTAGTCCGAAATTCATAGACGGATTTTACTTAGAAGCGTTGACAACCGTTTTGAAGCACCTGCAGAGGAATTGTAGTTTTAAGAGTGTAACTGAAATTGGAAACGTTATCAATGAAAACAATTCTAAAATAAAATTCGACTTACGTGAATGTCTTTAGATTTATTGCGCTTCTCGGGAAGTCGTCTAAAAATTGATATCCATCTAAACTTGGTCAATTAATCTGCTGTCGGTCTTAAAAATAAAGGGAAGCGCCATAAATGTCATGTAGGCGACATCACATCAATGAACAATCCAAATTGCTTCTTAAATAAGGACGCCCTGCATTACAGTGTAGCATTACTCTATGCATCGACTGCATGCAGTTATTCGCCCGAGACCGGATTTAAAAAGAAAATTAATCTTAATAAAGAATCCTTTTTTAAAAAAGGAAATCCCGTCATCCCGTTTGCTGAACATTGACCTGCGGTTGATGACGGTCGTTTTCTCGGGCCTCCTCTTCGAGATGGCAACCGGGGAAAAGGCGTCCCCAGGTATTTGGATGCAGGTGTGTTTGCCGAAAACATTGTTTAATGGTGTTTAGGCGACACCCTAAAAAAACACTTCACGAATATCAACCAATATAAAAGGGGAACGATGGGAATACGTGTCCGCCCGCGCCACGAATGATTTTTTTAGAAGTTTTTCCTGTCTATTGTCTGGAGTAACATCTCTCCTACCAACTGAACATCATCGTTGACCTGTATAGACCGATTCGACAAGGTTTAATTCAGATATCCTACATTGCGAATTCTAATAAATATCCTCTTTTCCGAGCCTATAGTGGTTGGCATTGACAGAATCGATGATAGTAACGAAACTATCAGCATCGGCTTCTAGACCGTACAGCTCTTTGATTAAGTTTTTTTTAATAAGAGGCAGGCGACGTCAACGTTAAGGTTTATGCAAATTAAATATTGTAATTAATGTAATTTGCATACGGGATAAAAATGACTGTTATGGTTTAAACGGTTGACAACTTGACTTGTCTAACTACATTTTTCCGTCGGCGATTTCGAACAAAATAAAAAAAATGGCCGCAAACGCGCTACCGGGTATTTTTCACTACTTTTTTTTCACCACAACTTCGTGACCAAATTCGGCATGGAAAATGTCGTTCGGCCAAGCCGAGGCAGCACTTTTTATCTATCTGGTTTGGTCTCTCTCTCGCTCTCGCGTTTATGTGGAAGACGAACGACGTCCAGCCACGAAAGTCGTCTCAAGAAACTCGAAAATGTTGTCCTGTTCTACATGCGTCAATAGCCATTCTTACTTTCCGCACTGGCGTTGATTGCTGATTAATATTTAAATACTCCTATATTTACGAGTATTATAACCCAACGCACCCCACTGAGACATGGTTATAAAGGGACGTCAGAAAAGCTAAGAAACCGTTTTAAGAAAATACCGCGGTCCAACTTTTAAGCTTAAAATACCATTTGATTTGAAAAATATGACTGTTCATATTAAAATTCTAAGTTCGAGATGCTCATGTTAAGATGATAATGGGTTCAGTTTATTTCCCGGTTAATATTCAGAGTCTTTCTGCCGGGACACAATATGATCAACATCATTGAACCCTTTCTTATTCATTCTGACTTTAAAATTTTTATATATAATTTCGTTATTACAGAAATTTAGGTTTTATTCAATTTTAGGCAGGGGTAAAATCTGAGGTTCTTCAATTAGCTCTGTCTGGATCACATAATGATAATCTTTCAAAATTGTCTTTTAATGTTAAAACGAATCGCTTGGTGATTGGCATGATATTGGTACACTGTAAAAAAAAACACTTCTTAATACGAGCTAAAATTATTTCGCTAAAATCTTGCAATATATTAAAGATTTTGTGCGTCTCTTGAAATCGACTTTTAAAGATAATGGCCCAGTCTTCATCGAACATATAAAATTGCGCCAGCATCAGGAAAGTCTAATGAGCTATATCTATATATATATATATAAATGAATGAATGTGTGTGTGTCCTTGATAGACTCGAAAACTACTGGACCGATTTCGATATTTTTTTTTAAACATTGGTCATAGTCCCGGTCACATTGTTACGGTGGAAAAAATTGCTCGGATATATTTGTTTTTCGGGATAAACTGGTTTTAGCCTGCCTCTAGCGGACGTCTACTGAACTACGTACGAGGTAGTGTGACCGTGCGGGCTAAAAAAATTCCCGGTAAAAAGGGAAATTGTGTGCACGAGGCAGTGTGACCTGCTAAATTCGGGGAAAACAATGGAAAAAGTTGCCGGGAAAATGGGAAAATCCGAGAAAAACTGTTTTTAGCCTGCCTCTTTCCCATTTAACCAGAAGCCACAGCAAGGCGTGGCCCGGGTCAGCTAGTAGAGAACAAATAAAAAAGAAAATTACAGTCAGAAAACTTTCTAAGAACATTGTTTAGAGAACTTTTCATATTGCTATTGCAAACACACATTTTGGGACTGCCGATTTCGTCCACAAATAAGAAGTCGGGAATGGACACCACTGGCCAATCAATGGGTGACCACCGATCAGCAACTCTATGGTAGCGGGTTAGGTGGTTAATTAAACCGTCCGTGTATCATTTCGTGTTTCAATCGCCCCGTGTGACCCTCATCAGTCGGATAATTCAACATCAGAGTGGTCAGTGTCCGGTTCGGGACTCCTGCTGCGATAATTGGTTTCTCGAATGGGATGGTCAACCTCGTTGGGCGCACGGGCCGCTAGGCACAGCGTTGGCTAGTTATCTATAGAAAACAATTTTTTACGTATTACGAAATCAATACCGTTTCATCCTTTCATTTCTGAAGAATGAGTTTGCACGATAAGTGGTATCGAGTGGTCTACTAAAAATGACACCCTTGATTGAACATCTTACCACTACGCCAGTGAACATCTCTAAAATCCCTATCCCTAATACCTAGGCTATGCAAAATTACCAGCTCGCCCCTTGGGGAAGAGGGACAGTTTGGTAAGTCTCAACAAACATTACAATTTCAAATTTTACCCGCAAGCAGCCCCTAAGGGATCAATTACATCCAACATCATCAATTACATTATAGGTCAAAATTTTTTAATTTTCGTACTATCTGAGTGACGTGAAACGTAAGTGCTGTTAATTACGAAAATTGTTTCTCCGGCTCCTACGAGGACAATAAGAAAGGATCAAACTAAAATTTAGTTTTATAGTGAGTTTCAGAAATACGCAACCCCCATTTCCACAGAGTGTGTCGACAGTAAAACAATCTTACTGAATCTCAAATACAGAACTTGTAAATATAGGGAATCCCAATGTTAGTTTTAACTGGTATTGGAAAGGCTTTTAATCCTGGGTGTATTGCAATATACGAGTACTACATATTTGTACTACTAATTGATGATGCAATAAGAAGGTACTTCGTTTTCCGGTTGGGTGCGTTCACCTTACGTCGCTTCCAATTTAATTGCAATTGCTACGAAGATGCTAAACGACACCCTTTCTCCCATTGCTCTCAAAGAGTAGAGTCTTAAATATAGGAGCACTGCGTATTTCGCCATAGGAAATTAATTCGGAACGAATCCTCAAGGATCTCACTTTTTTCTTGAAGCTAAGATGCTCAACTAGCCCATGCTTTTTTTGGTAAGATTGGGAATCTATCAAATACTTTATTTTATACTTTCTATGTTTTACCTAAGGAACAAGTGTAGGCTAGCCGAAATTACCATTTGCCCCAAAATGAAAACCCTAATTTTTGGGAAAGGTGGAGCTTAGCATCGCCATTTGGTGGTTATCTATATATATAAAAATGAATGTATGTATGTTAGTATGGGTGTGTGTCTTTATAGACTCGAAAACTACTGGACCGA